>JAZEWT010000009.1:16432656-16444868 GCA_036362905.1 Mordacia mordax | reverse complement strand
CGTCCCATCGTCCGTATATCCTTGCCTTGCGCCCTGTGTCTGCCGGGATAGGCTCCGGCTTCACCGTGACCCTGTATAGGACTAAGCGGTTTCAGACAATGATGACAGAATAAACTCACCGTGTCCCCCGCTCCTGAGTCGATGGTAAAGGTGCGGCGCTGAAATTACTGGTGCACACCACTGCTGGCAGAAAGGCTTCAACTAGGTGCGGCTCTAAAAGAACCTACTTTTCCAAACTGGGCATAGAATTTTGAATAGATGGAACAACTTGCACTTTACCCAACCACATGCAATGTGTTAATCAGCTCATTGTAGTTGTACCCATTCATGTTGCTGGATGGATGGAGGCAGGTGGGATTTAAGAACCTTGTTTTGGCTTCCACCTGCCAGCGGTGAAAATTCCACATTACCATGACAGGTATTGGGATTATCCATTGCACAACCACAGCTGACGACCCACAAAACGACATTCATCCTGATAACACCAGACGGTGCACAGGCAGCTTTGAACTTCTGACCGGGATTTGAACTCGCGTTGTTGTAACCGTGTGTCCAGTGTGCCAATGAGCGCCACACCACCAGGCCCAATGCCGCCGGCGTCTTCGCATGGAACTGGGTGGATAGCACTTGCTCGGCCTATCAACTCATCTTAAATACAAACCTTCTCAACAACGGAATTTATGGTGACACTAAAACCTTCACGGTTAAGAGACAATCTTAACGGTGTGACAAGAAAGACAGCTCTAAAAATGTGCATTTCTGTTCGCGTCATTTTTTTGTTCAACCCCGAGATTTTTACAACAATAGCAACCTGATGTTAAGCAAGCTCTGTCACGCACTCCAATTTCTACAAATGCACATGCCACTATCGCTAGGGGCACTGCACAGGCAGATGTTGGGACTTGGACGCTTCACACATACACGCCACAACATTCTCCGCGTCAGCTGTGCCTCTATTTTTCTCCCTGCACCCCGTACTTTTTTGATTTATTAAAATGAAAACTGGAGGTGATGACATTTAAATAAAAGTTATTTCTCACATTTTTCTACTATGCTTACAAAGGTGACAAGGGTTGATCTTAAATAACTGTCATATGTTCCTAACACACATTGCATTTTTATTTTATTATTTAAAAGATCAGCCTCGTGTTTTACCACAAGATTTCAACAATAGACATTAGACCGCATCATTGTTATCAGCAGCAGCCATGTTCCATCCACTGCTGGATGTCGGCCTTCCCCAATCATCAGTTTCCTCATACCTCTATAATTACCTTAGTTGCCCTGGGTAAGGGTGTCTGCAGAATAATAATTATTAATCATTAAAATTGCGATCTGTCGTGATTGTATGTAGCTTCTATACAGAGACCGATTAAATTTATTTCTTCATCTCCATGAGTAAAATCCAGACGGGCTCGCGGATTAAAAAAAAACCACCAAAAAAACCCATGTTATTGTTGCTGTCTGCCTTTCATGCGTGCGGTGTCATTGTTGTTGTTGCTGACATGCCGTCCTCCCCACAGCCAGGTGCAGCGCTTTGTGCAGCGCTTAGTGACTCCCGGGTGAAAAGCGCTCGAAAAGTGCCAATTGTTATCTCTATTAGAGAACGAGAGCTGCTCGTAAGAGCCGCTTTTCACGGCTGCAGCGGCGTAGCAATGCCACCACCACCACCGCCCCCCTGCCCCCCCCCCCAACGCGGTAGGCCTAACATCGCGTAGGAGAGAGGAGAAACGCTCGACACGGACAGCGATTCTCACATGTGGCGCTGTGAAAACCCACGTGAGCGTAACGGAGAACGCGCGCGCGCCGCTTGAAGACGGCGCTCAAACCCCGCGGAAGATTGGGATTTGAACAAGATGCGTCATTCGAGGGAACGACGGCCGATTGTGACGAACGATAGCGACAGCCCAGTTAGGTTAGCAGCCTGCGTTGAGAGCACTGAATTGTAATATCGCAGTGGCGACAACATAACATGTTGCATATCGAGAAAACGTATCAAAATGTGACCCTCGGGTGATAGGCACTCTAGAAATGCAATTATTATTATACAATAAACATTACATTAAACCATTTCCCGATATATGTATTATAAACACTGATAATTTTGCATTTTAAAATGTTAGTTGAAAGTCAGATCATATTTTACATGTTGTTCTGCAACGGCATGCATATTTAAAAAAAAAAACCCAAAAATGTTATTATTGCTGATTTTGCGTTCTAATCTCGTTGTTGTTAACGTGACGTTCTCTCTGCAGCTTTGTGCAGCGCTTTGTGATCCTCGGGTGAAAAGTGCTCTCGAAAAATGCAACTATTAATGCTGCAGTGAACATCTTTGGTGAAAGCATGCCTCCTTGTCTAAGCCGCTCTGATGTGTATCGTTACTTTTTATAGAATATTTAAAGCTAGGTTCTCATAAATGTTTTTCCACGATTTTTATTTTCATCATCCACAAAAGGAAGGAGTCTTTAGTCTCTTCTGGGATCTGCTGGTAACTTGTATGTGGTCGATGGTTTTATACCCATTCCTAAATCTAGCTTACTTGTGAGGTTAACCTACTTATAAATCGTCCCTGATTCTGTTACTAATGATATACTGCCCTTTAAAAGCAAGGGGGGAAAAGGTAAGCTCCCAAATCCGATGGTATAAATGTGAAAATCCTAAAAGCAGCGGGATCAGTTGTTGGGAGAAACGTGGTGAATATATTTCCTAAATACTTACCCCGAAACACAACAGCTTAAATCGTGGAATGTTGTCTCAATCATGTTTCCATTGACAGAGCGTGATGACACTTGCTTCAATAATGACAGACCCCATTTGCTTCTTGTCACATGCATCGAAATCATTATTGTACTGAACTAAAGTAATTTTATATATATATATATAATCAAATATTTGCCATACATTACATGCAAGTGGCAAGTCACGATTTCAAATTACCGTACACGTATTTGTAAATTCATGCCGATGAAAACAGCATTAGCGCTTGAAATTGTTTTTCGCGGCGTAAATGCGCACACATTAATAAGTCAGCGCACTGCTGTGTAACATTATTAAATACCTCCCAGGAATCCCTCATGCTCACCGTACTTCTTAAATCATCATTCTATTAATATCCAAAACAGTGTGTTCTTGCGAAACAAACAAAAAATGCACTGAGGGGTTAATGCTGCATCACTTAACAGAGATTGCCTGACATAAATATGCCAATGCTGTAAATATGTCACTTTGAATTTGACTGGCAAGCAACCTCATGCCTCATTAAATTGTTACTCCCACGTGTTGTGGTAAGAGCATTTTCTGAACATGAACGTGCCCTGCTTAATAATTGCCATAATGGATTCGATTAAATGTTACCATTGCAATACCAACCATGGCATGGGGATACATTTTTTTTGCTTTCAAGCAAATAGTTGTTACGGGCGTAATGGAATGTCGACCACTGTGCTATTTGGTTCAAACCTCGTGGCAATGACTCGGGTGGTGGGATTCCCATCTTTCTCTAAAGCAATGCACGGCGGCTCGCAGAGATGGCAATGCGAAGGGATGAAGGTGAAGCAAATCTCGTGAATAATAAAAATAGTTGAGCCTGATCTACTGCTCTATTCAGTATCTGCATTAGGAGTTAGCAATGTATTCTCGAAAATAATGCGAGCATTTCACATCCCACATCAAGGTATATTAATCATTTTCACCCTACAGTGTATATAGGTTCTGTATTATCGCAGCATTGTGGTGATGCGACAAACTGCCGTCGACGCAATCTGCTCAATCTCACGCACGTGGGATTGAATTCTGGCTCGGGTTTGACTCAGCTCTTCGCCCACCTGGGATTATTAGCATGAGTACCACTTGATATGAAGTCGACGGCAATATTCGTAAGGCTGCTCTCCGCCAAAGGAAGCAGGATTTCCCACCACTGGCTCAGTTGTTGGATAGGTACAACAACTTTCTCAATTGAGCAGGCAGACTACTGCGTTAACACGCACAAACTGGCTATGGTGAAAATATATATAAATGTTACATAATACACGTAATTTCGGATGTGCGTGACACACACGTGTCACACACGTATCTTCCAATTTTGTCAAGATGGGTGGAAGCACAACAGAGGGTTTAGAGTTTTGTATAAAAAAAAAACCCTCTGCATCTGCCATTATGTGCTCAGCAACTACTTCCAGTATGATCCCTCCAGTCAGTTCCCAAAGCAGTTACCTTGCATATTTAATGGTTTAAACACGCATCTGGCTTTCATCTAAAATAAAACATCATGATTATAACACATTCACCACAACACTTCTGTACTGTCGACAGAGCTTGGCACTGGAAAAAAATTACAGTATCTGGCATAAGTACCATCATCATTATCAGTACCCGAGAAATCTGGTACAAGGTCGTAGGGGAGGCGGAGCCTCTTCTGGTATACACAGGGCACAAGACGGGGCTATACTCAGGATGTGACGCCGGTACATCAGAGGGCACATTTTTGGGACAATTTATTCAGCAGGCCAATAAAACCTGGGCAGTTGTCTGGCAGAAGCGTTTTGTTTAAGTAGCACACCTATTTTCATTATCATTAATCTTACAGTATTTTTTTTTAATTGTAAAATATCAGTACTCAGCCGCTGTGCTGCACATCTGTAAGAGTGACGCTACTCCACGAAGTGGATTAAAACCATATACATTCAGAGATGCTCTGAATGATGATTATGACAGCAAGCAGCAGTTGCAGCTACTTACTTCCAGTAAACCCTTTCGAGGAAATAAAACAGCTAAATAATAACTTCACGAGACAGCTCCCTGATGGATTGGGATTTTTAAATCGTGATCAATTTTAAATCTGATGTCAGATTATGGCTTAGGAAACACATCCTGTGTGTCAACTGGTGAGGCGTTACTGTGTGTAATAATCTGGCAGTTCAGTGGCTTGGCCTACTGCTTGCCTTGAGAACAGGCAGCTGCACTATATCTAGTGATGGTTGCTGTACTGATGCTAACCTCCCAGACTTTTCGATGATAAATAAGTAAAAACCCTTCGGCTATATTTGGGGGGGGGGAGGGGGGCTGTACGTTTGCGCAAGAGTGCGAGATAATTTTGTGCAGTGAATATCTATACTCTATACTCTATAGCAACAGCAGAAGACACGTGTAATCCACTGCAGAAGTATGGTGGCAAAGTGGTAACACTACTGTCTGACACCAAGATATTCTTCACTTCGATCCCTGGCTCAGGGTATTTCTGTGTGGTGTTGGTGTGTTCTCTGTATGTCTACATGTGTTTTTTGCTGTGCTTAACCGTTATTTCCCATAGCAAAAAAAACAATTTGTCAGATAACATCTTAATAGAGGATGCAGTGTCTGGCAAACATTGGCACTGACTGACAGCGTGGCTGCATTCCCTGTCTCTCTGCAGTTCCTTGCACCTGAGTCATTCTCCTCTGAGAGCGAAAAAATATAAAATACAATTTAAATACAATTCATAACGTCCGCAAATTCGTTCAGTATCAAAGGTATTCTAAGTGAGAACAATTCAGAAGCATGTGGAAACTGAATGTGCGGTAATAAGTGATGGATTACTATTATTATGTATGCCTCCTCATGTTATCACAACCCCTTGCCGGGCTGTGAAGCCACAATCTATTAGCGCTCCTATGCACAAGCTGATCTCAAAGCTCCATCTCCTTGGCCGTGGTACTCTCAGGGCATTGGCTGCCTTCACCAAGCTCATCAACATTCATTATGAATACCCACTAAAATGTAATAATTAGTGGGCGGCGCGGTGGCCCAGTGGTTAGCGCTGACGCCTCACAGCAAGAAGGTCCCAGGTTCGAATCTCTCGGCTCGGGTGCCTTTCTGTGTGGAGTTTGCATGCTCTCCCCGTGTCCGCGTGAGTTTTCGCCGGGTACTCCGGTTTCCTCCGACAGTCCAAAAGCATGCTCCTGGATAGGTTGATTGGCTCGCAGACTAAAATTGTCCCGCAATGCCCAGCGATGGACTGGCGTCCCGTCGTCGGGTGTATTCCTGCCTTACGCCCTGTGTTTCCGGGATAGGCTCCAGCTCACCGTGACCCTATATAGGATTAAGCGGTTTCATATAATGAGATGTAATGATTATTATTACATGGTGCTGTAGGAAGCAGAGGATAGTGCTGCCAACTCATTTTTTTATACAGACTACTCCCACCTTAACGAACCAGGACTGAGCAGCAAATGACCTCCCGCACACCACACAGTACAAGGTCTTCATCCAGCAGTGGATTCACAAATTGTCTGCATATGTATACTGTTAAATACTAAAAAAACGTTATTATGCAGGATTTGACGTTCTTATCTCGTTGTTGACGTGCCGTTCTCTCCGCAGCTCTGTGCAGCGCTTTGTGACCCTCGGGTGAAAAGCGCTTAAGAAATGCAATTATTATTATTATTAATCCTGTTCAGGGTAGCGGGGAGCTGACGCCTATCCTGGCCAACAGCAGACACAAGGCAGGGGAACACCCAGGACATGACGCCAGTACATCGCAAGGCACACATTTTAGATTAAAAATATCACTGACATTCAACTTTAATGATCCGATTTGACTGCGTACAGCTTTCGAAGGTGAGTGGATATTGGATGTGATGATGCCGAGGACGTGGTAGGCGAACGATGCGATGGAGAGAGCAGGAACCTTTGCCACAGCTATCCCAAACGAGGAGCTCTTAAGAGTGAACTTCCGATCTTTTATTAATTCCACCGAGATTCTGAGCAGGTTTTAAGGCAATTGTTTGTGGGATGTGCAGCCATCAGGAAGCCGTTAGCTCTCTGCTGCTATTATATAAGAGACAGCTATTATTAAAATCGCTAACAATAATCCCGTTTCAACCAGTTTGTACAGTATGCACCATCATGCACACTTATTACGACTCCGTTATTATAAGAGCAAAATGACAGCAAGCGAGAGCTCGTGAAAATAACCGATAACAAGCCGCACATTTTCAACAAGGCCGTCCTGCTCCGAACAAAATGTATCGAGTCCCCCGTGTTTGACGAACCGTGTACCAGCTAACGGAGGATTTACATGCAAATTAGAGTTCAACTTTTTGTTGCCTAACGAGCGGATGTCCTGCCACATTTCACAAACGAGCAGAGCACCCATTCTCTTCGGATCCTTCTCAATGAGACAGCGAGGAAGTTCGCTTGTGTTCGTCTTCTCGCTATATCCATAACGCAACTCGCCGCGTTGTGTCGATGACAAATCGCAAGTCACAGCGGCAACACGTACTCCCTTTTAATCGGTGTTTCTGAGCGAAGCTATGCAGCGGTTGCCACATCAACATGCCAATTACCGTAGAAACTTGTATTCATTTACTTACCACAGGTTGAGAGCCACCGAAATGTACTAGCACTTCCCTAAATTTCAATAGGCGACATTATCACCATTTTTGTTGTTGTTGGACAAGAGAATAATTCACTGATTAATTTAGATGGCGAGAGAGAGTGATCGACGCGGCTGTCCTGAGCGAGCAGATTTTCGAAGCAATCATCATGCATCGAGTCGTAAAAAACCTACATCATTACATTGATTAATTTAGACTCCTTTACCACTCAACATATTGGGCGGCAGGGTGCCGAATTGTTAACATTCGCGACTCAGGCAATGACTCAAGGGTGCGAGGAACTGCAGAGAGCCCAGGGAGGAGGAAGGCAGCCATACGCTGAGCTGGCGCCAACATTTGCCAGACACCGCATCCTCTATAGACTAACATGTTATCGGCAAATAGTGAGTTTTTAGCTATGGGAGCAAACTGGCGTACCCAGAAAAAAACTATGCGGGCATAGACAGAACGCACAAGCTCCGCACAGAAAAACACCTGATGTGGGAATCAAACTCAATGCATTCTTACTGTGAGCGTTACCACTGCACCACCGTGGTTACATTAACAATAATTAATAGTAATTTAATAAAGACTTCGTTTATATAGCAATTGCATTTAAAGAGCGCTTTTCACCCGAGGGCCACAATGCGCCGCACAGAACAGCTAAGACATTAAAATGAAAATCAACAACAATAAAAAATTGAGTTTTTTAAAAAATAGACAGTTGTTGCAGAACATGTAAAAAAATTAATTGACTTTAAACTACAATTATAACATGCAAAATTATCAGTGTTTATAATAAATATATTGGGAAATGGTTTAATGTAGCATTTATCGTATAATAATAATTGCATTTCTACAGCACCTACCACCCGAGAGTCACAAAGCGCCACACACAGAGCTGCGGAGAGAACGGCACATCGACAACGAGATAAGAATGGCAATCAGCAATAATAACGTTTATTTGGAGGGGGTTTTTTACACAAATTTGAGCTATGGAGAGAACGGCATGTCAACAACATCAGGACAGTTCAACTGAAAGCCAAATAGTAGCAATAAATTACAGAAGGACGTAAAATAAGCGATAACAAAAATCAGCAACAAACAAGGAAAATGAAGGAATAAATGTTCCCGAGCAGGCGCAGGTCGAAAGAGAGCTATCATCCTGGCATGGAAACACTGAGCCACAACAACAGTCCTCGCCGGAGGACTTGAAAGCTTACGGAACAAGTGAGTCTTAAGACTAAAATTGAACATACCCCATGACTAAGCTGATCGAATCTACAATGAAAGGGCATTCCAGAGTTTGGGAGCAGAGCACGAGAAGGCTCTGTCACCAATCAAATGGAGGTGCGACCTGGGCACATGCAGCAAGTGTGTATTGGAGGATGGAAGTTGTCGTGTTAAGGAGGGTGCCTGAAGTAGGTCACGGTTGTATGTCAGAGCAGGGCCAGTGAGAGCCTTGTCGGTGAGGAGGAGGATCTTGAATTCAATCCTATATTTAACAGGTTACCAGTGGAGAGGCATAAGTACTGGTGATATGTGATCGTGGATGGGTGTGCAAGTGAGAACTTTAGCAGCCGCATTCTGCACACGTTGGAGACGATTGATCAGATAGGCAGGGGTGCCAGGGAGTAGTGCATTGCAGTAATCGATGCGTGAGGGATAAAGATGTTTGTTAGCTTCTCAGCATCAGCGGGTGACAATGTTGCGCAGTCTGGATATATTTTCCTGAGATGGAAATAAGCTACTATTATCACCTCATTGATGTGTTTCTCGAAGGTGAGTGAGGAATCAAGAGTTACTCCTAGACTCCGAACTGCCTTAGCAACTTCAATGGGCCGGTCGTCAAGCATCAATTGGATGGGTTCAACCTTGGACAATTGGTGTGGCGTTCCGACAAGCAAAACTTCTGTTTTGTCACTATTTAGTTTTAGAAAATTTGAATTGAGCCAAGCCTTCACAGTTGACAGTGAGGACAACATGAAGACCAGACGCATTGATGGATGAATTTGCTTGGATATAGATTTGGATGTCATCGGCATAGCAATGGTAGCTGAGCTTGAGGGAGCGCAGGATATGGCCAAGAGGTCGTATGTATATGCCGAACCCTGAGGAACCCTGAGGAACTCCAGACAAAACAGGATGGGTCTCAGAGTTCTGTCCACCGAGGCTGAAAAACTGCTTCCGGTCGGACAGGTAGGAGATCAGCAGGGCACAGCCAGAGACCCCTATACCGCTCAAGTAAGATCTGATGGTCAACGGTGTCAAAGGCAGCGCTCAGGTACAGGAGGAATGGAAAACTTGGCAAGCCTTCATCAGCAGCGATGAGTAGGTCATCAACTACTTTTACCAGAGCAATTTTTCAGTACTATGGCCGAATCTGAACCCAGATTGGAAGGGATCGAGGTTATTGTTGTCCGGGATGAAATCCCGTGCAAGATGGCTATATAGTAGCACCTTTCATACAGAGGCCCCAAAGCACTGCAGGAAAGAGTCGGGGGGAGGCAGCCATGCTGACAGCTGGTGCCAACACGTCAGATACTACGTCCCTGTTTATTAAGAAAGTATTGGCCAATTAATGAGTGCTTTTTTCTTCAATTGTGGGAGCAAACTGGAGAACCAGGAGAAAACCCACACAAGAGAACATGGTGAAAATGAACAAACTCCACGCAGAAAAGCACCCGAGGTGGACAATGAACTGCTTCGGACAGCAGCTTCCTTCTGTGGGACGCAGATACCACCGTCGCCCGCTTAACACTTCTACCAAGACTACCTGGGGCACACAGCCGAGGAGAGGCGCACGATTTACGCTCGCGTCCCTCCCGTGGCATTTGGGATTGACAAGCGGTGCAACCTATGCGCGTGAATCACACGACGTGCGTGCAGCAGTGGCCACCAGAAGAACTAAACACGTTGTACCCACATCCGCGAACCCCGGCATAACAATAAACGGCATTGCTATCCCTGGGCCGTGCCAACAAGACCAGCACTTATCCCTTTTCCCTGTTTGCTGAACCAAGTGTCTTGAGTTCGAGGAAAGCTAGAAAACCTAACAAGTGATAACACATATGATACGGTGCATTTGGTATTCATTAATTTCTAAAGTGCCGTGTAGGGTTGCCATCTGACCCGGTTTTTTCTAGGATCCTCTTCATTTTTTGAGGAGACAGCTGTCCTGGGAAATCTGTAAGCTTTCCCGGGAGAAGTTAATCAATGTCTGTTTTTTTTCTCCCAGTTACACGCATAACACGCACACTCCTCCCTTTCTCTAATTCTGTTTACCTCACAATATGTCCCGGTTTTTGTGCCTCCAATGTTCCAATTCGAGCGCAAGGATATCGTGAAGATGCTGTCTCACAGACGGGCGCAGTCTGCCTGGAAGTGGCGGGCGAATTTTGTTACATCGTTTTTTATCATCGTCAAGATGTCTGCGAGTGATTTCTCAAATTATGCGCATTCACACCACGACAACGCCACTCTCTATTACAATGACACCACGGATTTGTTAATAGCCACTTGTGAAGTGGATGCCCCGCAGATCCCTTGGTTCAAACACTTGGCTGTGGAATTAACCTGCCTTTGCATATCCACAATGAATGGACTCTCACCGAGTTCCTCGACTGAAGACTCATGCATTTTTTGTTGCTTTTATGTTTTAACCATTTTCATAGACAGTTTCAATTCCTCGAGGATTATTAATTTGAAAACGCACGCGATGGTACCTGTGTTGCGACGTTATTATTGCGACCGGATTCTCTTTGCACGGCGTCTCGAGTGTTGCGACGAGGTGTTTTTACATTGAATAAATTACCATTAACCAGGGCAGCCGCAGCAGCAATCAAACCGCAGCCCTCCGCAAGTGGATCGGCAGGCCTCAACATCCGACCACATCACAGCCACGCGTCTCGACCTCGGTAGCTGCGCGCACAACATCTACCGTGGCCTCAAGTCCACCAGCAAGGAATAAACCCTGTGCCTGACGATACGTCTAACGTGGGAGGCGAAACATCGTGAAGGCGATAGCAACGCTCGACACAGCTATCCCAAAAGAGTAACTCTCGAGAGCAATGCTCAACCCTGTGCCTCTGAAATAATATGCAGCGGTAAGCCAGCAGACAGTCTGAGAAATTGATTAAATTCAACAAGTTTGGTTCAGTCGCCCATTTTAAAGGGCAATATCGCCAATATATCTGCGTGCTGTATTTGTATCATTACAAGTGTGATGTATCACTTGCCCCCAGCAGGACATTGGCTTTTCTCAATACTGATGCTTAAAGATGGGCGAAATTTGCAAAAAACAAATCGTTGGTGATTTATTCCCCTCTACGTAGGGATGTGAACGTAGAGCAGGCAGAGACGGCTTAGCCGAAATCTATGGACTCTCCTTACATCTCTCTCTTGTCAGATAAAACACTTGGCAAGCTATCTCGGTGATCCATACAGTTGCTACACCGAGGTCCGTTCATTAAGCACACGTCCATTCGTTGGGCGCATGCCACCATCGTGCGCGCACCCATGTATGTGCGCGCGTGCCCACGCACTTGCCGGTGCTTTTCCACCGCTCTACGCGCCGCCAGCTGGGCGAGGCTTCGAAGTAAAAATTCGAGTTTGGAGGCAGGCGAGACTTCGATGAGACGAGCGACCCCTTTCCCATCAGACGCCGAAAATAAGCTCAGCTCCACACCCCAGCATCCGCGTATCGCCCCTCATCACGCAATGCAATTTATGCTCACTATAATAATAATAGGGCGGCGTGGTGGCCCAGCGGTTAGCGCTGACGCCTCACAGCAAGAAGGTCTCGGGTTCGAATCTCTCGGCTCGGGTGCCTTTCTGTGTGGAGTTTGCATGCTCTCCCCG
>JAZEWT010000009.1:16419426-16430120 GCA_036362905.1 Mordacia mordax | reverse complement strand
GCATTGTCCTTCAACTGACCGACCTTCACCTGGCAGTGGCTTCCTTTTGAGCCCATTTGCCGGTGTCAGTCGTTGCCAAAAGGCAGTCAGCTCAGGACAACGAAGTATCAATGCTTTATAGCTTAGGTGGAGTTGTTAACGCTATGGGTACTTTTTAGCCAGTATACATATATAAGATTACAACAGATTTTACCGTATCTGGCGATTATCTGTTGTAATCTTATATATACAAGCTGTTGAATCGATATTTCTTGAATCACAATGTGAGATTCATAGTGCGCACAAATTAAAGCAGAGGAAAGGAAGATGAAAACAGTAGTCCACGCACTATGGAGCTTGCTCTTATTATTATTCGCCTTTTGTATAATGGGATGAGGGTGAGAGAGTGAGAGGGTGAGGGTGATAGAGTGAGGTTGGGAGAGAGTGGGGGTCAATTAAAAAAAAAATTCAATAATTTAAAAACGCCGAAAGGATGATTGAAACGAAGTTCGTAAATATACAGAACTGTCGTTTCTATTGATCGGCCCAAAAAAGAGAGAAAGAGGAGAGACTTAGATTATTTGGACCAATTTTACTGCTGCTCCACAGCAAATTCTTTCCATCAATGGAATATGAAATAAAGTACAATGTGTAGAAATTATTTACACTAACAACCTGTGACCCACATCCCCTTACCCTCACTCACCCACTCACTCACCCACTCTCTCACCCTCACTCACCCACTATCACCCACAGAGATGGCTCAGAAGGCGGCTCCAGATGGAGTCCTTGGTCAACCTTGGTGCGGAGTCATCCTGCGGCCTACCCTTGCGAGTCTCGCAAATCGCCAGCCTCGCCTGAGCGAGGGCAATGCTTGTAACGCCGTTACAGCCGCACGCGGTGGTACAGAATGGCCAGTTTGCTGAACATCCCCGGGCAGGAAACGGAGCAGCGAGTGAAGCCACCGGCATCCGCGGAACTGGTGAGCGAGGTCCTCTCTCGCTGTGCAGCCAACACAGGCACCCGATGTCCAGCCGAGGGCAGCGTCGAGTGTTAGAGATCGGAGAGAGTGTTAGAGATCGGAGAGAGTGTTAGAGATCGGAGAGAGTGTTAGAGATCGGAGACAGTGTTAGAGATCGGAGAGAGTGTTAGAGATCGGAGACAGTGTTAGAGATCGGAGAGAGTGTTAGAGATCGGAGAGAGTGTTAGAGATCGGAGAGAGTGTTAGAGATCGGAGAGAGTTAGAGATCGGAGAGAGTGTTAGAGATCGGAGACAGTGTTAGAGATCGAGAGAGTGTTAGAGATCGGAGACAGTGTTAGAGATCGGAGAGAGTGTTAGAGATCGGAGAGAGTGTTAGAGATTGGAGAGAGTGGTAGTGACAGGAGTCAGAGTGAGAGGTAGGAGCCAGTCTTCACGACAGGTCTCTGCAACGTTTCATAACAGGGTGCCTGTACATCTGTTAGCGTTGAGGTACGATCTCTACCAGGCCAAAGAAGTGGCTCCTTCAATTCGAGTCTGGTTTTGGAGGTCCCTGCAGCGTGCGTGTACTGCGCCTACTTGCAGACGTTTTGAAGGCGCCACACCCCAAGCAATGCTCTGCCCTACGGAGTTTTCCCACGTGTTTGCGCCCTGCAGCTTCAGGGTAAGAGGGTTGCAGGTCTGGGTCACACGTGCTTGTTCAAGGACCCATCTCCTGGAGGCTCAGTCGCAGACTCCACACGGCGCTGAGCATCTCGCGCAGCAGCCTCTCTCCAGCGAGCATGGACCCGTGGCAGAGGAGATCCCAGCTGGGTTCCTCCATCCACACTGGCGGATGTCCACTTGGTCCCTCACCACTGCCGCTCCCGCAGAGGTGATGAACAGAGCAAGGAAGGGTCCGCTCCTGTTCCAGCCGTTGGAAAAGTTTGTTCAAGAACGAGGGTTTCTTGTATCAATGGTGTGAGGTTTTTTCTGTGCATGGAACCTCCTCCACTCGAACCCCCGTTACTCATTAACCAGGCTATGATAACAGGCTATGATAACAGCTCTGCAGCGTCATATACAAGCTCAGGGTTTGTCAAGAAGAGCTGTCGCTCGTTCCTAAGCAGCCTGCCTACGTCATGCAACAGGCTAAGGGCATGAGTCTTCAAGGGCAGTTCTTCCACCTCATACAGCAACTGACTGGTAGCCAGGAGCCTGAATGACATCACCGTTTCTATGACGTCCACCAGGCCCTGGCTGTCCTTGGCCGCTTGCAGGCACAGGATCCCCGTATTTAGGCAGTGGTTCCCATTGCAGATATAGCGGTTGACCGACTGTTGATTTCTGTTAACAGCCAGACAGGGGGATGAAGGACTTTAAGCTTCTGCCACAACATCGATGTTGCTAAGCTACTGATCATGAGCACTCGCCCACGGCCATAGTTTGGTCTCAAATTTTCCATCAAGTTTGCTTCACTTGTTTTCTACGAAGTGCAGTTTTCACAGAAATTCACCCACGTACATTGCACCATCGGCCTCCCAGCCATCCCCAGCCAGTAGGGACGGGGACCGCACCGCATGCCGTGACTCCATACAGAGTGCCCTGCTCTATGGCCAGTTTACTCGTGCAGAGGAGGCCCTCTCATACAGAGCAACTTGCCCTGCAGGGGAAGAGACATTGACTGCCCCGTGCTCAAGGCCGTAAACCCGGGCAGTGTAAATGTCAAGGCAGCGGTCCAATGGACAAGGAGTACAAGGACCCCGATACAGGGCAGCCCTGTTGCACTCCCCTCGTCACGTGGAAGGGAGTTCCTGAGCTGTTGGTTTATCTTAACAGAGTTGAACGCATTTGCATACAGGAGCCTGACGTAGCCTCTGAACTCCACGCCAAAACCCAAATGCCTGCAACACCCTGTGCATGTAGTCGTGGCTGACCCTGTCAAAGGCTTTCTCTTGATTTCGGAGGAGAAGCTCCGACTCTAGTCCGTGCCTCTAGGCCAGGGCCACCATGTCCCTGGCCGTGCGCACATTGTCTTGTATGCATTGGCCAAGCACGTAGCAAGAAGACTCAGGCTGGATCAGCTGCCCAATTACAGACTCGGAACTCTTCACAAAGACCTCGAACATGACTCTGTAGTTTGCGTACAAGAGGGAAACTCGGCGACAGTTGTTGATGAGCTCACCTTGCTTGGGCAGAAGAGCGACCACTGCTCTACTGCGGCTCTGCTGTTGGTGACCTTTCCACAGGCTCTCCGTCAACACCCACAGCAGGTTGGGCCCAAGCTCAGCCCAGAAGGCTCTGTAGAATTGACCACCAAGACCTGATGTCGTTCCCCTGCTAACCTCCTTAGAGCTCTCTCAAGTGCTGTAAGGGTCACCTGCTGGTCAAGCTTCTCTCAGCCTGTGTCGCACAGGCTGGAAACCTCTTCAAGGCGGTCGTTAGCCACCTCAGCCTGAGATGTTTCTCCAGTGTAAAGATTCGCATAGAAGTCTCGTGCGTTTTTTATTGCAACGCTCTCCCGTGCGGAATATGTTTTGCATTCTGGTACTCGCAGCCTCATGATAATGTTGCTACGGAATGATTGTGTTTGTTGATTGGAACATTGCTTTGTGGGGATGTGCGTGTGTATTAGGTGCTGCAAGTCTCTGGTTGTTAGCAACTCGTTTGCCTGATAGTCGGTGGCTGCTCTCAGGATGTGGCGATTTTCTAGCAGAGCGCCACTGTTTGCGAGTTCTTGATTCGGGTCCTGCTTGGTCTCCAGTGTCAAGAACTCGTTTTCAAGTCAATAGTTCCCCTCGACTAAGACGTCCCGAGGAAATGCTCATCTAGAACCTGAACCTGGGCCTCTCCCACCACTGCTGCAGGGAGATGTGATCCCCTTTGATTGCTTTCCAGACGGCCCGAAGGGTTTCCGAAGGCAAACCCACAATCTTTATTTTCTAGAATCTCCAGTAGGCTCTGCGCCAAGCTATGTTGGAGTGTTTTTTTTTATTGTGGTGGCTATAGCGTGATGGTCGTAGAAGCCGGGTATGATGATGATCATTACTCACCAATGTTGCTATTTCGGGATGGCCGTGTCAAGCGCTCCTCCTCTCTCCTTCGCGACGTTTCGCCTCCCACGTTGGACTTGTGTATTCCCGCGTTCTGAAACTGAGTAAACTATGCATGTGCCGCGTTATATACATGCGAAGCAATCGTAATGCATCGAGCCGCGGAAACCTACATCGGATTAGGCTGATGTCGCTAGCCCCGGGCAAGTTTACGCGCAGCTTTAGTCAATGTAGTCCCGATCTAGCCTGGCAACACCGTCTCCTCGTCCTCTGGCGACACGGCAGAACGATAACTGTGGTGATGCAGACGCCACTGTTGACCAGGCGCCACGTGTTGACCAGGCGCCACGTGTTGACCAGGCGCCACGTGTTGACCAGGCGCCACGTGTTGACCAGACGCCACGTGTTGACCAGACCCAGATATTTTTTCGAGCACTCCCGTCAACCAACCCCGTGCTGGGTCTGGGCGCGGCTCAGACATAGACAGGGATCTCTGACAGAGTCGGTTATGGGTGGGGGTGGGCAGACAACGGCCGGAGAGGTGTGAGTGTGAGTGAAGAGGCTGGGAAGAGTGGGGGAGAGAGACAGGGGAGAGATGATGAGAGGTTGGTGAGAATGAGACGTGAGTGCGAGTGGGGAGAGGAGAGAGGTGCAGTGGGAGAGGGGAATGAGAGATAGAGGGGGTCGGGTGAGTGGAAAGTGGGGAGAGAGGGGAGAGGACTTTCACTTTGCAGTTCCTCCGAAGAAAATTGTTTTTAGTAATGACAAACCACCAAATATAAAATGAAGACAATATAGGATATGTACAATTGTTTAAATCGCGTAACCCACATCTCCTTAATACAGTTTGTAATTTCTAATGCGCACAAATTCATTCAAGTTTGACAGTATCCACACGCTCACTCAGAGAGAGAAGCAAATTATTCCCACCAATGGAAAGCCGCAATATATATAATCAAGACAATAGACAATTTGTAGAACTATACAATGAAGATGATATACATGTCTCATCTCATTGTCAGAAACCGCTTAATGCTGTACAGGGTCACGGTGAGCCGGAGCCTATCCCGGCAGACACAGGGCGCAAGGCATATAAGGCATATATATATATGTACAACTATTTAAAACCTGTGTGATTGACAGGGGAGATGAGAGAGGGGGACGGAAGGCAGTGTAGCGAGGGAGTGGGGAGAGGGGGGAGAGTGGGGAGAAGGGGGAGAGTGGGGAGAGGGGGGAGAGTGCGGAGAGGGGAGAGTGGGGAGAGGCGAGAGTGGGTGGGTGTCTACCTTCCCCATCCCCGCCTCTTCGTTTTCTCCCGTCTCTGAGTCGTTCTCCTCTCTCCGAGAGTGAGCGAAACTGCGCGCGTTATTCGTTCTTATTCGCTGTAGATTATTACTGTAAATGTTCGTTGGTGACCTCGCTGTGATATGAACAGGGTCCAGAGACAAAACACAGACAAGGGCCTCTGCAAAGGGTCTCGGTTACCTTGGTGTTACGTTCCTTGAACTGAAGTCAACTCAGAACCGTCGGTCGCGTGCGACTACTGAGTTCTAAGTCGCTTTGTTGAGTGATATTCATCATTTTTGGGAACTAAGTATTTATTGGATTCTGGTTGTATATCGATGACTGGGTTATGATTTTTGACTTTCAATTAATAACCATCCAAGGCATTAAATTAATTCGCCAATGACAAACAAAGAGGAGGGGGGAGAGTGAGGCTGATGAGGGTCAAAGTGTTTCATTTGCATCTAAAAATACATCGGAAAAAAAAAACTATCAAAAGCCTAAAGGATGATGAAACCCAAGTTCGCAGATACAGAGCTGACGTCGTTTACTGATTGGCAAAACAAAGAGAAGACTTTTAAGTCCGATTTCATTTCTCCTCCAAGCAAATTTTCTAACAACAAAATCTACAATAAATACAATCTGCAATCTGTACAACCATTTACACCCCGTGGCCCACATCGCCTTCAATACAGTTTATAATATATAACGCGCACATATTCAATTGGTTTCCAATATATACACATCCTGACTCAGAATGACAGAAATTTATTATCAGCAGTGGCACGCTACAATCTCTCATCTCATCTCATTATCTGAAACCGCTTAATCCTATATAGGGTCACGGTGAGCCGGAGCCTATCCCGGAAACACAGGGCGCAAGGCAGGGATACACCCGACGACGGGACGCCAGTCCATCGCCGGGCATTGCGGGACAATTTTAGTCTGCGAGCCAATCAACCTATCCAGGAGCATGCTTTTGGACTGTGGGAGGAAACCGGAGTACCCGGCGAAAACCCACGCGGACACGGGGAGAGCATGCAAACTCCACACAGAAAGGCACCCGAGCCGAGAGATTCGAACCCGGGACCTTCTTGGTGTGAGGCGTCAGCGCTAACCACTGGGCCACCGTGCCGCCCACGCTACAATCTACAGTTCTATACGATCAAGACAGTATAAGACACAGTATACAATATATACAACTGTTTACAGACAGCGTGAGAGAAGGATATTGTCTGAGAAAGAGACGGTAAGACCTTCGGAGCTGAGTGCACATTAAAACGTAAACTGGAGGATCCCATGAGTGTCCATGCACAGAGCGCTGCCCCAGCGCTCCAGGAAAGTGGCCACCTCACCGACATGTTTGTAGAAGGCGGCTCCATGCGGAGCCGTGCCTTGATGAGGCCTCTGGTCATCATCGCTACTGCGGAGATTTCACCCGCGTCACCCTGCAGCAGCTGCTTGCGGGTCTCGAAGATCGCGAGCCTCACCTGAGCGAGGACAAAGTTCGCGATGCTGTTGCGGTCGCAAGCGACTCGAGATGCACCAGGCGTCTGATGTGCCGGGGTTGACCCCGAGGGCAGCGTGCAGTCACCAGCCTCCACCACAGGTCTCCGCATCGTTTTGTGGCGGGCGGCCTGAACATCTGTGTCTATTGAGTGACAACCTCCACCAGCGTGCAGACGTGGCCCCTACAATTCNNNGGGGGGGGGGGGGGGGGCACGGTGCTCGTCCCCGGCAGGCATGTGTTGGAGGCTCAGACCCAGTACCTTCATGGCACCGCACACCGAGCACCGCAGCCTCTCACCCGCGAGCACAGAGCGCAGACCCGCGGTGGCAGAGATGTCCGCTGCGCTCCTCCGTCTCCACTGGGACGAGTCTACCAGGTCCCTCACTACTGCTACTCCAGCAGAGGTGCAGCGCTGCGGGAGAGTGCGCTGCCGTTCTATGCCTTTGAAAAGACTGGTGTGGAACGGGGGATCCTGCAGGAAGTGTGCGAGGTTATCCTGCGCACGTGACCGTGTCCACTCGAAACCGTGCCACGCATCAAGCAGACTCTAATAAAAGCTCGGCAGCATCGTGCAATCCACGAGCTCATGATTTGTCAGGAATAGTTCGAGCCCGTACCCCATCCGCCCGCCCGCGTCGTGCATCAGTCGGAGGGCCAGGGCCTTCCAGGGCAGTTCTTCTACCTCGTACAGCAGCAGTCTGGCGGCAAAGAGCCTGCGAGACATCAGCCTTCCGGTGACATCCCCTCGGCCCTTCCGTGCTCGGCCACTGGCAGACGCGGGACCCCGGTTTTTTCCAGTGCTGCCTGTGCCAGGCAAACTGTACGAACAAGCCATTGAGCTTTGCTTGCAGCCAGACAGGGGGCTGTAGAACGTTTGCCTTGCGCCACAGCATCGATGCTGCCAAGCTATTGACCACGAGCGCTCGTGCCCGAAACGAACAAAGAGAGGAGAGATTTGGGAGAGAGAGAAAAAGAGAGAGGTGAAATAAGAGAGAGGTAGGTGTGTGTTTCACTGAGCTCCATTATTCATTTATCATAAATACCCCCTTTAATCGGGCGGCACGGTGGCCCAGTGGTTAGCGCTGTCGCCTCACAGCAAGAAGGTCCCGGGTTCGAATCTCTCGGCTCGGGTGCCTTTCTGTGTGGAGTTTGCATGCTCTCCCCGTGTCCGCGTGGGTTTTCGCCGGGCACTCCGGTTTCCTCCCACAGTCCAAAAAGCATGCTGCTACATAGGTTGATTGGCTCGCAGGCTAAATTGCCCCGCAGTGCCCGGCGATGGACTGGCATCCCATCGTCGGTATATCCTTGCCTTGCGCCCTGTGTCTGCCGGGATAGGCTCCGGCTTCACCACGACCCTGTATAGGACTAAGCGGTTTCAGACAATGAGATGAGACCCCCTTTAATCCTGTAGAGGGTCACGGGGGGGTGGAGCAAGGCGTCGGCATACCCAGGATGTGACGCCAGTACATCGCAGGGCACACTTGTTAGGGCAATTTGCTCAGTAGTAACCTAGGCAGCGGCACGTCTTTGGAGAGTGGGAGGAAACCGGATTACCCGGCGAAAACCCGTGCAAACTCCACACAGAAAGTCACCCGAGCCAGGAACTTAACCCAGGCCCTGCTTACTGTGAGGTGCCAGCACTACTCACTGTGCCACTGTGTCGCCCCCCCCCCTCGTATCCATGCCTATTTCCACAGCTTGTTGAGTGGATGCTGGAGCAGTTCGTCGTTGTTCGATGCCTGCCTGCCTCCTGTGCCCAGTCTGCTTGCTGTGCTCATTGTGCTGTGCTGCTGGAGGCTGCCCCGTACATAGTGCGCGGATCGACCCATACTGTACTCTACTGTATCGTTGCCTCTTTGTTTCGACGATCAGGAAAAAAACGCCAGTCCTGTATTTGCGAACTTCGGTTCAACCATCCTTTCAGCGATTTAGAAATAAGATAAAATGTTGTGTTATTTTTTTGCCAATGCAAACAAAAGATCCTCACTCTCTCCCACCCACACTCTTACCCTGACCCTCACTTTCTCACCCTCATTCTCTCATCCTCTCCCTCTCTCACCCTCTTTGGCCTCATCGAGGCACGGCGGCGCCTGGAGCCGCCTTCTACGAGAGCGCCAGGGAGGTGCCTCCACTTTGTTGCAGCGCCAGGGCAGCGCTCTGTGCACGGACACTCACGGGATCCTCCAGCTCACGTTTAATTTGCCCTCATTTCCCATGGTCTCACCGTCTCTCCCTCTCTCACCATTGTTTTAATCTGTGCTCCATAATAATCTCACCTACAGCCTCATTCCATCACGCTCTCTGGAAACAGTTGTACATATTGTATACTGTTTGTTATATACTGTCTTGATTGTACATATTGTGGCTTGCCATTAGTGCACATGTTTTGCTTTCTCTCTGAGTAAGGGTTTGCATATCCTCGAAATTAAATGAGTGTGTGCGCGTTTTCAATTGCATTTAAGGGGACCGCGGGTCACGGGGTGACAATAATTGTCCACATTTTATGTTGTCTCCATCCTATATTTTTCCGTTTGAAAAATTGTTTCGGACGAGAAATAAATCTGACTTAAAGAGTCACTCTTTCATCCTCACTCTCTCACACGCATCCCCACTTAATATATTTATGCTTAAAGCTTCATGGTCTTTATGCAAAATTGTTAACAGTATAAACTCAAAGGTTAATAATAATAATGTTTTGTGTTTCTAAATCGATTGTCACCTGGGGGTCACAAAGCGCCACACGGAGCTTTGGAGAGAACAACATGTCAACAACAACTACAACATCTGAGTAGATCAATTCAATTAACATAATAGCTATAAATCAACGAAGGACGTCACACAACACACAACAGAATGGTATCCTCTCCGACAATTCAGCAGTGTTTTGTTTTACCCTGAGTTTTTCTCTCTCTCTGCGAGTTTGCGGATCGCCTCTCCCTCTCCCGCTCGCAACACTGAACGCGGCGGACAGAAGCTGTGAACAATCCCACAGGGGACTCGATGCTCACCCTCGCCTCTTCCTCGCTCTGTCTCTTCAGCTAAGGCGCCGTGCGTGGCGCCGCACGCAGCGACGCTCGCGCACAGCACAGCCGTGGTGGCTTCACCGCCCCGCGCCACAGGTCACGGCGGCCACGCTGAGCCCCTACCGAGGCCCACAGCAGCCGCAGCAACAGCAGGAGCAACAGCAGGAGCAACAGCAGCTGCCCTCACGCAAGTGCGGAGTCCATTGTTTGCTGCGACTGCAGCCCTTTTCCAAGCAACACCCACGTGGAGTCGCTCGCCAAGGAAGTCCCGGCGAACCCCGGTCGAGTTCGACTCAAACATGAATGGCTGAAGGGATTTGTTTGTGTCCTGGACTCGGAGAAGACGGCGCTCTCGAGACGGGGATGGCAGCCGTGAGGTGGCCTCGTCACACTCGAGCCACTGACGTCCTCCTCTGCACACGTGGTGCTCTCCAGCGCTCCTCCGTACATCTCCAACGAACATCTTCGAGAACACCTGCCAGAGTGACGTCGATCATCTTCCCCATGACGATGGATCTCTAGGAGCCCCAACCGAAAGCTTTCGTCCCAAGGCAGGTCTTTTTTTTCTCGCCGATCAGCGTTTTTATTTCCTTGTTTTTTAAAGTATTTATTTTTATTATTTTTCCAAAAAAACCAAAAGGACCTCACTCTGTCCCACCTTCACTCCTTCAGCTTCACTCTCTCACTCTCATCACCATTTAGTACAGTCGCACTTATTAAACGTTCGGGAAAGGAGCGTTAAAACCAAAGGATAATAACAATACTAAGTCCCGTAGTGCGAGGACCTAGCGGACCCCCCCGTCCCTACACTACGGCAGCATTGAGAAGAACCTCACTCATGTGCAGGTTCCCCCTCTCATCAGACACGCGACACAACACCTCCTCCC
>JAZEWT010000009.1:16369393-16395002 GCA_036362905.1 Mordacia mordax | reverse complement strand
TCTGGAAAATGTTGGCACCGGTTTACTGCGTGTCTGCCTTTCCACCTCTACCCGATATCACGCACTGCCGATTCGTTCTTTGTCTGTTCGGGTGAATGAAGACCGCGTGCGTTACAAGTGGTCAATTATTATAAAAAATCCACAGCAGGGAGGGTCTGTGCTTATTAGTGGGAATTCACACTTTCTTTGCTGCTAGTGCCACAATCTGGAGACCCCTCAGGTCGGCCAGTCTGCTAAACCCACTTCTCTATTCACTTCCAAGTGCAAAATGTTCCCTTTCTACGACATCTCTCAGGGAATAGTACAGCAATGTGTACGTAACTGTCCTGTTCTTTCACACGTGTAGGATTTCTCAGAATACCTCAATTTCCACCCTTGTGCAAGACAACAATGTAATTAAATTTTATAATTGTACTAATAGTTCCATGTCTACGTGTATCCTCATAACCACATTATATCAGCCATTGATTTCCATTTTTGTATTACTACGATTCTGAATTATTTGTTTTATATGCCTTTAATGTGAAATTAAATATAAACCACTACACATACACAAAGTGCAAGTTTCACACAACGTGATGCATCATCGTTAATAGTTTGGGGTGCCTCGAGGGGGCGCAAAGCACCGCTGCGCGAACACGGTCAAGCCATTCTCTTCACGAATGATGGTGGTTATGACCGAAGGGTGTGCGGATGAAGCGTCACAGTTAGCGGTTCGCATGTCTGAAACGCTGGCAAGACAGTGGCAACACCTTGCAACCATTTGCCGTGAAGGCATTCTAAGCAAATGGTTTAAAGGACTGAAGGTCTACTCCAGAACTGAAGGTGTATATGATATTTCACTCATTATATATCACTGGTCAGATGACGGTGCTGAAGGTGAGCTCATAAATGAGTTCACCTTCCAGGTGAGCTTCCAGATACCAGACAGCATTCAGCTGATCTTGTTTGGTATAGTTTCATTGTTTCCTCAGTAACAGAAATACAGACCGCATCCCTCAGTCGATCACACAGTTTTTATTCAAATTGGAAGGAACCCTTGAGTTGTATAGTTTTTTAAAACAATTATCCATCGGGGAGAGGTAAGTAAGTTACAACAACTCACGGCACCAGAGGCAATTTAATAAGGACGATTAACCTCCGCAGCATGCCTTTGGACTCTGCATCTTGTAAACTGGTGATGATTGCGTGTTGCTCTGGCCTCTGCTGATAACACAGCTCTACCACAATCTGCAACAAGTGTCTCTTTTACATGTTGTGGTCCCCCATCCAAGTACCACCCACGCTCAAACCTGCTTAGCTTGTGAGATGCAAAGGGATCGGACCAATTAAAGGCGGTATAGTGCACCATCTGCAAATTTGGTGAAATACGCAAATGGATTCCCTGCTGTAAGGGGGGTCGGCAGCGCGACGAAGGGGAGGACCCACTTGTGCGGCGGCGACAGCAGTAGACTGGCAACAACAGTAGTACAACTACTCTCTATTACGAACGCGACGATAACAAAATACGCGTACGAACGATAACGCGGAGCAGTACGCGGCCGGGCGATAGCGCGACGACGGTACGCAGACTGAGATAGCGAGAAGTTCTGGCCCCGCTGCCAGGGTGGGGCCGGCTTATATAGGCGCCGTAACTGCCCCTGATTGGGAACCCGTGCACAGGTGAGTGGCCAATTATGCACCTGTGCGCGGGTAAGTGGATTATTAGGCAGGTGTCCCAATCAGGGCAGAAAGGGCCGCCATACAGTCCTTACACAAGCCAAAAAAACCTCTGAGTTGCACATGAGTAAGCATCACAACAATTATTTATCCACAAAAGCATTTGCTGAACCTTAATAATAATTGTAATTCAAATAGTCGCGTGCACGCAAATTGCATGTCAAAACGCCAAACATTGTGAACCGCAGTGTAACATCAAAAGAAGAGAAGAGAACTCTGCGGGGAAACGAAACAATGACAAGGGAATGGCAATAAGCATGGCATGAACAAGGCGAGGAGGCAATGGTAAACCCTGATCTCTCGACATCAGAGAATCTCAGAGAACAAATCTCAAATTCTATGAGGCCCCCTACACCGAAGGGTTTGATTAAGTTTATCTGAAGCAGTGCCGTGGGTCTGTGGGAAGACCACGTTCTGAAACGGTGGGTTCATGCCCCATCAGTGAGCCTTGAGTGGCACCCAATTGTCCGCGCAGACCAAAGTGGGGCAAGTGGGCCTTGAGGTGCAAAAGTTTTTAAAAGCCCATAGACTGCAGTAAAAATAGAGGACCTCAACTTGCCAGGAAATTGCAAGGAAAGATATCAACGCAGATTGGTTCATGAACCCATTCGCTGCACTGCTCTCCCTGCATTGAAGTCTTCTGGCTGCAACTGCCGAACACTGCTGTATTCTTGATGATTATACACTATTGACCTGTGCCTGCTCAGGAACACGTCTGCTGTCCGTTATTTGTTTTAACAATTACTTTATTTGTTATTTGACACCCTTTATTGATTTATAGTCATTATTTTACTTGCGTGATCTATTCTGATGTTGTTGTTGACATGCCGTTCTCTCCACAACTCTGTGCAGCCGCTGAGGCGCGTTAGAAATGTAAATATCATTATTATCTAGCTCGCAGTGCAGTAGGTTTGAGAGTGCTTTTAAAGACATGCAAGATGTGCAGTCACCAAGGGAGCATAGGCAATCCATGTTGACACGTTATGTTTACCAAATATAACGTTTTCATATACGACGTGTATGTGTGCATATGTGTTTGTTTACATGGCCTTGCTGTATTCAGATTCGATTATCATATACTTTCCTTGTGCTCGTGTTTATGTAACATGGCCTGAATATGCCCCGGACCTTTTGCTAAAGCCACATGAATCCCACCGCAAATGGGATTCGCTTCCTCATTGTTGCCTGGCTGACAAAAAGAGCTGAAATAATATCAGACTTTATTTTTCGTTCACTTATATAAATACCAGGAATATTAGTATGCGTGTTAATAGTGTGGAAGATGTATTTTTGCAAGTCTTTTATTGCTCATGCCCATCTGAACGGTGACATACCAAGTCAAGATACATCCCCCCCCCCCGCTTCTTTTAAAATGTGGCTATCTGAAGCCCAGCTACAAGTAAACATTTTCCACATTTGTATAAAATTTGAATATGTAACGCAACAATACTTAAAAGAGCTCAGTAAAAATAAATGCATAAACAAAGTACGCACGTTAAATATTTAAATAGCCCAGACCTCAAATAAATAAAAAGCATTAGTTATACAGGATATTTTAATGTAATCAAGGCAAATCAATATTATTCACCAGTGGCACTGCGTGCAGTTTATCATTTTTACAGTGGGGAATAATTACACAAGATTTGATGTATGATACAAGGAGCAACATTCATCATTAATTATTTTAAGGTGTCCTCTCAACATTTAATGAGAGAAACTTGTTAAGCGCTGCAGCGCAGTGGATGGAATAACCATTTATTAACGCAGCGTGCATGACAAGATGTTGAAACCCATCCAGATTGGCATAAGGACATCAATTTTTACAGCGCTACTCAGACCAGCCAGGTGGTGGCTCAACGGAAGAGTCGGCGGCTCGCAATGAAAGGCTGCGATTAAAAACTTTGGTTCGGGTTGGACCGATGTCATCCCTGTGAGGCCAAACAAACTGGTATCCTATATGATTGCGGAAGGATTTGTGTGCACCAATGAAGCTCAGAGCTCTTGCCGACAGCTTCGCACTCCTTTTAGGATCTCCCTTGGTGAAGAGGTTTGGGGGGAGGGTCCAGACAAATAACGATCCAAAGACACTCTGACGAAAGGAGGTTGGCAGTAGGAACGGAATCCAGCCGTAAAATTCTGTTCCAATGCCCCCTGCCATTGGGGGGAACTGGCTGACCCTAGTCAACCTGCATATGGCTGTGTGAACACGTGTGTCAGTGGCACTTGTCTAATTGGACAAAAAAACTGGCCCCCAGTAAAATAATGTGCAATAATAATTTGCGAGTTATGGGCTCCAAATAAAAGGTGCGCACCAGCTCACACTCGTCTGAAAGGACAACCACTCGATAGAGGCTCGGAGATCCAGCTTCCAATGACTAAGCCAACATCGCTGAGTTTGCGGGTTGGAGACATAACTATTATCAATCTGGTACAAAGAAGCAACCTGACTCTTAATTTTGACAGACTTCAGGAAGGCCCACGCTGCCCATTCACCGCTGTTTATCAATGGCTCCATAGTCGAGACGGTCAGGAGCAACATGTTTCTTGGCGTGCAAATTGTAGATGACCTCAGCTGGTCACTCAATACTGCATTCCTGGCCAAGAAAGCACAACAACGTCTCCGCTTCCTCCGATGACTGAGGAGTATTTTTATTCATCCTTCCTCCATCCATCCTCTCCACATTCTACAGAGCAACCATTGGGAGTGTCCTGTTCAACTGCATCACTGTCTGGTATGGGAATTGCAATGCCTCTAAATCCCTACAGCGGACAGTGAAGACAGTAAAGAACATCATTTGGACCCCTTTCCCCTCCTTCAGGGACATCTACTTCAAACGCTACACACACAAGGTCTCTAGCATTGTAAAGGACCCCTCCCAGCCTCCTATGAACTTTTTACCCACCTGCCATCTGGCAAAAGGTACCACAGCATCCTGGCCAGATCTACCAGACTATGCAAGAGTTTTTTCCCCTAAATCATCAGGCTCCTCAATACCATACTACCCCGCCCCTCTTCATCATAACAAGCAGGACACCGTTGCTCCACTCCCCCAAACACACTTATGCATACCTGTACTTGCCACTTCACTCTACTGTATGTAGTCTATATTGTCTGCATGTTTTGCCTTGCCCCGTGGAATGTGTATTCAGCCTTGTTATGTATTTGCACCGGGGACCATGAGAAACGTAATGTCGTTCCTCCATATACCCGCAATCATATACGGATAGGATGACAATAAAGTTTATTTATCAAAAAGCATGGGTAAAAGCAACTTCAATGTCTTACCAGTACGGCCGTATCGCAGCTCCGCTGCCCACCCCGTACCATACCTAATACTTCGGCCACTTTCTTACCGGTAGGCTGTGCCGGACTGTGTGGGCTTGCTTTCACTTCGGGCAAAGATCTTAAAGTCCAGTGGTGTTCACCCATTTCCCCCACGAGTACACAAAATACAAAATGAATACTGAGAGGTCATCAAAAACATTTTTTTTTTACTCTTGTTGATTTGCCGTTCATGTCATTGTTGTTGCCGACATGCCATTCTCTCCACAGCTCTGTGCAGCAATTATTATTATCATGGCCAATCCCATTAATGCAACTATCCATGGCCATCACTGTATTCATTTGGATTTTTCGCACAACCGTTGCACAGCCACTACCCAACATCCAATGTCCATCTGTTTTAAGGAAGAATCAATGCCAAAATGTCATCTCACTAATTATTTAAACGGCTACAACACAGGGTTGGTTAATTACCATGTTGGTACAGATACTCAGACCTTAATTAAGCATCGTCATATTTAAACTATATCGTGCTCTCCCTACGGCTTACCAAAGTCTTAATTTTAAGCGTAATATCCAACATGTTACGGAAGCTCGGTCGGTTTTCCTTTCACCTTAATGTCAACAATTTGCCTCACTCTGGGATTTTATTTTATTCTTCAGCCACCACAGCACTGCACTGACGGCCATTATACGGAAACAGTCGCCACGAAACATAATGAGCAAGGTTCACTTCTCCCGTTTACTTTCCGAGTAACTGTCCGTCAGCACGGTTGATTTGGTTGTCGCAGCTCAAGACAACCCACCTACCCACTATGTTGTTCGCAAGTCAAGTATTGAGACTTTAGGTGAACTCATCAAGGTCACCTGATCTCCATGATTAAACAACAGTTTTGGCACAGACGCGTCTCAATTTGTAGTTCTAAGCAATACAATATCCCTGGACCAATAGACAACTGTTCTCAATGAGCTCTGCCCTTGTTATTAATGAAGAGCCAGTGCTACAAATTCGACATTTGCTATTCCAGATGCCAGACTGTCTACAGACTGTGTACAGCAGTGGCCTCCAACCAGCAGATCACTATGCAAGATCAAATGTTCAAGACTATTGGATTTGGAATCGACCGGTTCGGCATCCCATAGCTTTGCAACAGCCGATCTTAACATTTAAAACAAAATAGAGTGGGAAAAGCTAATATTCTGCATGGTAGTCGTATTTCAAACTGTGGCGGCTATGGGTTGCAATTGCAAGCTGCTTGAGATGATGTGCAATCACTCACAGAGTGTGTGCAGCAAGCACAGGCGTCACACGTAGAATAGTTCTTATGCGACGTACATTTTTGGAGGGTTATAGTAAGGCAGAATTTTAGCAGGTAGATCCTGAACACCACCACCTTGAGACATTCGTACTCATTTGATCGTGCCCGATGGGGTGAGGCTGGGCGAGTTGACCTCGGACTAAGAAATGAATGAAGCAACGTCCATTAGAAAGTTCGCACTGCCACTGTACCACGGAATTGGAAAAAATAACAGAGACGCTTACATTGCTGTTGCTACTGGTTTGATGTGTGCATTCATATATTGTATGTGGCCTTTACCTTTCACACAATTTAATTATGAATGTAAAATAGAGAACAAAATGGTTTTAAATCGGCTACTAATGAAAATGTAAAAGCTCAAAAGTACTTGAAGGAATTGGTTGGAAGGTCCATGATGTAGGCACCCGTACAGATAATACTGAAGTTGGCCATAACACCCAGACACTTTAAATAGGACTACTTTTATTGGACAATCATAAAGTAAAAAAAGTGACAGTTACTCAACTACATTTTCTTTCATCGTACAAGGAGCCACTTTAATACGTACAGCCGATTCTCAAATGTTTTGCGGCATAAATGTTGCCAATAAAATCTCAATATTGTTTTAAACTATGAATCAGATCAAGAGCTTTCACATCAAATGGATGGTGGCATTATACTATGATCTATTCATTTTCAAGAAGCCAACACAAATTAATCCCCTTTGTACAAAGTGAGAGTCCAAAGGAGCATAGAATATCTTCTGTTGTGAGGAAGCGATACATAAAGACTATTCAAATAAATTACGCATTTATCAATTTAGCCAATTAACTGCTGTTAGCTTTGCAAGCGATAAAGATAAATAATTCAGTACAAAAGGAAATCGATTTTTATAATCGTTATTATCAACCGGTTCACCAATCTTTAAGCGAGGGATTTAGGAAGGCAAATGCTTTCCTTCTAAGGCACTCTGGAAAAAAAAAGCAATTCCTGCTCAACCACTCTCATGATCAATAGGTCAAACGCAGTCGAATAAGCACCGCAGTAATCTGGAGTTCGTGAAAGAGCGTTAGAAAAACTATCACTTACCACTAAAACAATGACTGCAAGGTCAAATTCACAACCAAAATCGTCTGGAAAAGTTTGCTAAAGCTGGGGTAACAACACCCAGGCTGTGCCTTGAGCCGCAATTGGCTTCCAAGGTAATGAAATGTACTCAAAATCGGCGACAAAGTCTTATCTCAAAAGCTGCAGATGTACCGCTCAAAATTCACAGATTAGAAAGGTTTTACCGTATCTGGCGATTATGCAGGTGTTAAGATATTAACATAGCGTTAACAGCTCCACCTAAGCTATAAGCATTGATACTGCATTGTCCTGAGCTGACTGCCTTTTGGCAACGGCTGACACCGGCAATTAGGCTCATAAGGAAGCCACTGCCTGGTGAATGCCGGTCAGTTTGAAGGACAATGCATAGGTTATCAAAGCTACCCGTTTGCACATTTTGCCACTATAGTATGTGTGGCTTTTGCAAACTTGACACATTGTGAAATGTGTCTATTTTGGTGTTTGGGATCTTAACACCTGCATAATTGCCTGGCAATTATGCAGGTGTTAAGATCTTAATACCTGCATAATCGCCAGATACGGTAAAACCTTTCTAATCTTATAAGTGCAATTATTCTTATTGTTTCGTATTGCTCTGGAGTATTCTGGACGAAACCATAAATAAAGGAAAACTGCCTTCTGTGGCTTCACATATTAATGAAAATATGCTAAGTCCATTACCCTATTCGCTTTGCAGACCATTATGATCCTCAAGTAGCATTTGTTGAAGCGAGCAAAATCTACGCTGGCTTAAACCCACAAATATTATTGGTAACAGCACTCGGTATAAGCCTGTGGGATCGCATTCACCAAACTGAAGCTGCACGGTATTACGGATAAATGTAAAAATGAATCCATTGTGCAAGTTTACTTCAAAGCATGCATTTCCGCCTCGTGTGCCTCTCTGTGTGCCGTTTGTGCACTCCCCCCCTGTTCTGCGTGGGATTCTTCTGCGTTCTCCGATTTCCTCCTGCAACGCAAAAAAAATCCCATTTATTTATTGGCTAATATAATAATAAATAGGAATAAATAGGATACAGTGTCTGGCAAATGTTTGCGCCTGCTAACTGCATGGCTGCCTTCTCACCATGTCTCTTAATAATTCCGTCTTTGAAAACCTTCGACATTTAATGCACACGTGTGTATTGTAAATCATATTCTAATGATTTTTTTTTTCTGGAGAATAAAGCGGTGCTGCACGGCCTGCTCCATGATACTTCGCAGAACAGTGACCTTTTCATGACATCGTACGAAGTTTGCCAAGCATGAGATCGTGTGAAATGTTGATAAGGAGCATGATATCATAAGCAGTATTGGCCCCACTCGCCAAGTCGTCCGGACCAACAGTCAAGTAGGGTCAAACAGCATCCACAACCAATAAGGTGTTTTGGAGGTCTCCTTCAGCAGTGGATTCATGAAAGACTGTACATGATTGGTATTATTATAATGACGATGAAGTATGTTCAACACGGCGTGACAAGGGCAATTTACAATCTGTATATATTTTAGCATTTCAATGCTTAATCATCATTGCATTCAAAGGGATTCATCGAGGGGCGGCGCGGTGGCCCAGTGGTTGGCGCTCGGCTCGGGTGCCTTTCTGTGTGGAGTTTGCATGCTCTCCCCGTGTCCGCGTGGGTTTTCGCCGGGCACTCCGGTTTCCTCCCACAGTCCAAAAGCATGCTCCTGCATAGGTTGATTGGCTCGCAGGCTAAATTGCCCCGCAGTGCCCGGCGATGGACTGGCGTCCCATCGTCGGTATAGCCTTGCCTTGCGCTCTGTGTCTGCTGGGATAGGCTCCGGCTTCACCGTGACCCTGTATAGGACTAAGTGGTTTCAGACAATGAGATGAGATGAGAAAAGGATTCATCGAGTTAAATTCCTTGCTGATAAAGCACTTTGAGGCTCCTATGCCACCCAGAGATGAGACACCCAGAGGCGATCAACATTACATTCTGAGCCCCGTCACGAAAATGCTAAAATAGTTAGGTTTGTGTGCGGGATTCGGCGATGCGAAGAGAGAACGAAAAAAACACACAAAAAACAAAACCGGTGGTGAGCCCGGCGTGTAACCAACGGAGGCTTTGCCCGCAAAATAAACGGTGACCTCATAATGCAGTGGTAGGGGCTGGAGACAGGAAGTTGGACTAAAATGAGATTCGAAGCCCGCAAGGTATAGAGACCTCCAGGGATAATAAGGTTCTTTATACATAGCCATAGCTCATCCGTGCTGTCTGCCCACTTGCCCACGCAGAATCAATGTGGGTGTCTGCATGAAGTAAAACCGCGATTCATTTTCGTTGTTGCTACATGTGTGTCATCACTTATTGCTTTGTGTTAATTAAAAACATCACAATTCTTACATTGTTGTTTATAGAACAGAGGCACTGCATAAATGATTTTTAATTGTACGATGAATCAAAGCAAATCAGTTATGCTATACTGAATTATTTAGATTTGTACTATCTAAAAGATTATTTTTTTTATAATGGGTCATTTAATAAAACCGCATTACACATATCAATATATGCAGAAATATATGTATTATCATTCAAATATTCTTTTGAGGGGGAAAATATACCGATGGAACGGCTGCAATTTGATAATGTAAAGCAAAACAATGCTAATCAAGAGAATAGGCCAAGGACACCAGGTCTCACCAAAGCTGTTCGTAGCAAAGCAAGAACACATTTTGAAAACTGGATTAGAAAAAAAAAGACAGATTTCTTGGCAATCTTCAATTTACCGACGACGCCATTAGTAAAGAATTAGACTAAATGGTTAAAATAAATTTCAAAGTAAAATGCAATGTCGGGCTAAGGAAATAATTGCTGGACGACAAAATATGAAAACACAAGAGAGTATGTATATCTATGGCAATTACTGAAGACAAAGATTCAAATTTTTTATAAAGAGGCAAGACAAAGCTGAATGAAGGGCTACTGTGAAATTATTATTTTGTAACAAATATAACAAAAACTATTTTGCAAAAGAAAAGGGTTTTCAAGAAGAGCAGATTCCCTGCCATGCCATTGATCAGAAATAGACCGACAAAAGAACAGGGAACAAAAAGGTGACAATCATGCCAAGAAAAATAAAACAATGTGTGCTGCGAAATAGATTAAAGGACAGAAAGAGAACCCGATGCATTTGCAAAATCAGTGTGAATTAAATAGACTCAGAGAAATTTTAAATCACTTTGGCTGGATCGTAAAAGGGATATTAGACAAAGGACCAGACTAGTGACTTGAATGGCAGCCAAAGAAGAGAACAGACCCTACAAAATGAACACACCCAATCGGATGACCACAGCTTGTGGCAGAGACAAGCCTTATACAGGATGACTGGGGGCAACTTCAGAAAGCAGTAGTAATTTTATTTAGTCGCAGAGGAATGCTGGGTTTTCACATCCACACCATTCCATGCTTGGGTTTAGCGCCACCTTGCTTGGTGCAACGTGGAACAAACGTGACGGCGGAGCGAGTGGAATGGGTGGCACTGGGGGGCGAGGGGGGAGAGTACGGGCTGTATTCACGCTGCTCAGGTGGAAAGCCGTTCGTCTCGGAACTCAGCTGGAAACTCAAACGGGTTGCGTCCGCTCTGCTGCGTTAAACACGTTTTCAGCCTTGATGGCGATCGTGTGTTCTTGGTATAATGGCAGTACGGTATGTTCAGGGGCTAAACGCCAACGTCGATGTTTGCTAGCCATGACGAGAAGGCTTCATGAGAGAGTTCGTGTCGGTTTCCTGTTCGTCTTCATCAGTGGAGAGAGTGCAGACGAGAGCAGTTTACTACACGATCCCGTAGTTTTGGTCACAAGGCCACAATCTGACTACTGTAGATTGTGTGTAATGCACATCTGTGTCCCTAAGGGTCACCGTGTATCTCTATGAAACTTTATGTATGTCTGTGTTTCTATACGTTTTCTATTTGGGCCATAGTTTCTGTCACACAGCCACATTCACACCGTGGCTTGTCTTTAATTTTCCATTTGTGAAGGCGATGTGTGGATTGGCCTGTTGATGTTCTCATATGCATGACAATGGTTCGACCATTGTTTTTGAGGAGGATGAGGAAAGTCAAAGCCGACAGGCTGTTATAGTTGGGTCTCGAATGAGGTGTTAATTCATAAGCAGCGCTCCTCCGGATCTGGCGAAGATTCCAGGATGGTGACAGGAAAATGCCAGAAGATGGAACAGGATTTGAGTCAGCACTGAGGTGTACTGTTGAGGCCTTGGTGAATGGGAAGGTGGTTGTCACTTACGGTTCTCACCATAAGGGATGGAACGCAGTGTCAGCACTACATCTCACTGCGGTCACTCAAACGCTTCGGCGCATGTTTGCATTTGCAAATTTAAGAAATCGCAAAGACATTAAGCCTTGGCGACGCGCCACCCTTTGCGCTAACTACCAGTGCAAACGAAAAGGGCAACACTATTAGGGAGCCCATTAATCAAACGCAGTTCTGATGTACAATATTTAAATGTTAACAAGTGCAAGTTGACATGAAACATAACGTACAACAAATTGGAAGCTAACAGTGCCAAAACCCCATCACACTCAATAATGCTCTCAATGCGAAATGAACATTTTCCCCCAGTATCATTATTCTTCTGCGTTGCCTGCACCCAGAATTAAAATGGCTTTTAGCCATGTTTGCACATATGGGGATCCACAGAGCGACTCGCTACTGTCTTGCATTGGCGTTTCAGCTGCAGATTTTGAGTGAAATGAATGCAGGAATATCATTAAAGCATAGCATCATATCCTCATTAATAAACAAGGGATGAAATTAGAATTGCTTTCAATCACTGTTCTCTCGGGATAGTCGTGTCGAGCATTCTTCCTCCTCTTCATGATATTCACCTCCCCGTTGGAGGCATCATCAGGCTAACCGTCGTGAAGGAGAGGGCAGGAACACTCAACACGGCTTCCAGAAACAACAGCTCTTGAGAGCGATTCTCATGCGTTCAGCCGTGACAAAGCTACACCATTACATCGGAAAAAAATGTTCGTAACGGGAGGCGGATGCCAACGTTAACAGGCATGCGTGGTTATACACGAGCCAGTTCCAGTTCATAAAAGCCTGTGGGTCGAGTAGACCACGGAGGCTGGGCGTCATCTTGTGTGACAGCTGCGAAAACTGGCAGACGGACGCAGCCGATTGCTTCGGAACGACGACATAAACGTCATTTGCTTTGATGACCTCTTGACTTTGAATTTGTCCTCGCAGGTTTAGTGGTCCCAGTGATGAACCGGTCGATATTGCCGTGATAAACTGCCACGGAGAATCACCTGACAAACGGCGGACTTCACTGACCGTGCGCAACAGGCTTGTGCTTGACGGTTTACTGAAGGATGCGAAGTACACGACCGCGCTGAAATGCACGGTTTCAGGGGCCAGAGGTTCCCTGTGCACTTCACCGTAACAGGATGAAGCGAGATCGAATTAACATGGAACTGCAGGGTGCACACGCATGCATCGGAAGGACGGGGTAAAGGTTGTGGGCCTGGATTAGAAGCCTAGAGAAATGTCTACGTGTTGTCGGAAACAAGTCGAGAATACATGGCAAAGGCCCCAATAGTAACACATGACTCAGTTACATAATAGTATTTTGGACATGTTTAATTTGTGTTGACGATACTGTTTGAAGAAAAAACACCTACCTAGAGGCTAACATAGAGTTTTTGGTAGATATAAACCAAGTGATGAAGTTAGGGACTGCTTACGCAGTAGTGGACAAGAACATATTCAATAACATGAAGAAAAAACTCGTCAGAGGTTGGCCTGCAGACCAAATAGCGCATTTCAATTCTCAGAGGCCGGTTAGTGAGAATAACATTTGACCTCGGGCCAAAAAATTGATAACCCCGACCGTTTGAAGGGAATCTGTAGTGAGTAGATGTGTGCCATATGTGAGGACAAACAGTTAACTGTCAATGCACAGAATCCCCACTCGGCCACTTTCCGAGGCCTCAATCTATACGTGCTTGACAAGCACATAGATCATAGCAGCTTGTCTTCTGGAGTTTGCATGCTCTCCCTGTGTCCGCGTGGGTTTTCGCCGGGTACTCCGGTTTTCTCCCACAGTCCAAAAGCATGCTCCTGGATAGGTTGATTGGTTCGCAGACTAAAATTGTCCCGCAATGCCCGGCGATGGACTGGCGTCCCGTCGTCGGGTGTATTCCTGCCTTACGCCCTGTGTTTCCGGGATAGGCTCCGGCTCACCGTGACCCTATATAGGATTAAGCGGTTTCAGATAATGAGATGAGATGAGCTTGTCTTCTAATACCACCGGACAATGGTGGTATTATGTAATGCTACGACAATGGTAGTGTTATGGTAGTATATAATAAATGCATTAATAATACGATTTGTTCAATGTCGAAGGTATCGAAAGACAGAACGCTTCAGGGGCACGAAAAAAACACATAGAATCGGGGCAAGGCACGGTACCAACATTTCCTACACACTGCGTAATATATATTATGACGATATCAACCAAATAATTATTTTTTTTTTATTACGGGAGGAAACCGGATATTCCGGAGGAAACCCACGCAAGCACAAGGGGTTAACGCCATACATAAAAGCACCCGAGGCAGGAATCGAACTGCCTCGGGCAGGACTATCTATCTGTGAGGTGCAGATGTTGTCACTGCATGGCCACCCTGCAGCTTGTGAAGAAATAATGTTGTCTGCCTATTCATTTTGTCACAGTCTCCGCAATGACGCACATTACTATTGCGTTGTAGGGGCTGGGTCAGGATCGGACACAATATGCCATTCGTGAAGTACACAAACGGGCATCCAACTCAGGAACCGGGCTCATGGGATAGAGTGCTGTACAATCCATCACTAATCCCCACACACACACTCAAGACCAGGCATCATTCACAGAAGCTGGTAAACAGCGCCACATAAATGTGTCGCACATAACCACCCACTCCCATTGTGCAGCACAGCCCACTTCACGCACGTGACCAGCATTCATGAGAGCCCAGTCACATTCCTTTGCATATTCAAGACACTCTGTACGGAAGCTCCCATAACAAGGCCAGTCAGCCAAAACATTAAGACATTACTTTCTTCTCAGGAGTAAGAAAACAAACATCTAAAGCTGTTATTTACCATTACTGTACTAACACGCTTATGCTATGGCCAGTGACACCAGAGCATGAAAAGTAATGTTTATTGCTAAATGATGGTGTACGTCACATGTGATACAGGCGACAGATCTTCAACGGGGCGAGACAATCTCTTTTAGTATGAATTGTGCGAAGCTAAAATGTCGTAACACGATTGCTAATCATCATAAAACACGTTGCGCACACGGGGGTGAAAAAAAAAACAAAATAATTCACTCAAAGCTGCGCGTGCCGGAATAAAGCGCTGACCTGCCACGCGCGTTAACACTTGGGTGCAATTCAGGTTTGCAGAATTTGGGAACTAGCTCGCAATATCCATCGAGCAATGTCCATCCGCAAATGCCCGCACAACCTCAGCATGACTGATGCGACTGATAAAACAGCAATTTGACAGTTGTGAGATCGCTATTTAAAATTTTACTACATTTTTCTTAACCGGGTCCTGCAGAAGGAAACCCGTTTGACCGGAGAGAGCCAATCAGTGCCGTCTCAGCCGTGTGACAGTACATCGCGAAGCCAAAGCCATCGCCATTTTTTCCTCCTGAAAAATTTAAAATATATTTTTTTGTTTTTTCATATCCATCCTAAATCCATCTATCGATCAATAAGTGGCAGGTCAATTTCCACCCACTCCCTCATGTTGGCACTTCTCAGAGCTGACTGCACACACACACACACACCAATTTATATATTTTTTAATTCGTATATTACCGAGCAGTCATCGGCGGTGCGACTGACAATCATACTGGCCACTCCGCCGTCTGGAGATGCAGCAGCAGGATCATTCACTGCCTGACTCGTGTGTCTCAAGGGCTTTAATTGAGGATCTTCGCAGTGCCGCCTCAATACACCGACAAGGAATGTTAGGTCCTGGGGTTACCCAGTCAAGTCAATGAAGGGATTTTGTGTAAGTGCCTTAGAGTGTACCAAAATTCCTCCGTGATATGAATAAAACGAACATATGACTATACGAATTACCATCTGTGTGTAACACAGATGACATATAGTCAATAGATTCAGCATTAAGAAGTCTCCAAACGCCTTTTAAAAGAAATCGAGATATATTCTGATCTCAGGATCATTGGTTATCGTGGTCAAGCGGTTGCTACATGAACCTAGCGTGTCAGTGTGTGTGCCGGGAGTGTGCTTGGTGTGAATCAAGTGATAAGATGTTTCGTCCAAAGTGCCCATGCTGGATCATGCCAGCGGGCTTAATGTATATGTGAAAGGGCACAAACATTTTTTTGAGACACTGGAAAATGTGTGGCATGGTGCAGTGCACTTCTAGAGCGCTTTTCACCCGGGGATCACAAAGCGCTGCACAGAGCTACGTAGAGGATGGCATGTCAGCAATGATTGTAACCGGTAATGTGTGCTAATGAAAATATATACCAAAAAGTTCAAGATAATCAATATATTTTGAAATATTTTGTGACTTATTCTTCCCAACTAAAATTGGAGGGTTACATGAATCAGAATAAAAGGGACGCTCAAGTAATTAAAATCTAATTGTTATAACGTATAGCAGAGATAAAATGTTCATGAACTGTAGTTGGTGAAAAATGCATTCTTTTACTGGCATACGGCAAACAATGTGTTATTTTTTTGCAAGTTATATGTATGCAGAAACAAGAAATAGGACTGCGATTTAAAAAAAACAAAGAACATTTTAAAGAATAAAACTGCAATCATTTTAAAGTGAATAGCATCAGACAATAGAATCAAATGAGCACACGTAATCATTACAAGTTTGCTGCCATATTGTTCTAAAAATTAAATCACATTTTTATCAAGAGCCTGCTTCTTTAGCATTTAAGCACACGAGTGTTAATTCTTTACACCAGCCAGTAGTGCAATATCGGGTGTACGTTTCTTTCTAAAGGTACAAAAAAATAACTAAGAAAACGAACTTTGAGCTCATGAAATAACTATCAATTGGCTAGAGTACGCCCACTGAAAAAAAAAACACCGTAAATAATTTGCCATTACCATCGTAATATAGAGGGATGCGGTGTTTGGCGGGTTGGCACAAGCTGTCTGCGTGGATGCCTCACACTCACTACTCTTTCCTGCAGCACTTTGGGGCCTCTGAGAGAAAGGCGCTGCTATGTAAAATGTAATAAATTATTATAGTGATTGTAAGTTTTCACAGCATAATGGGAATTATTTTCCAAAGCAGCTCTTTCGAGATAGCCATGTCGAGCATTCTCTCTCTAGATTGACGTGGCTATTGCTCGACGCGCCTATCCTGAAAGAGCAGTTTGGAGAGCACTTCTCGTAATACAATATAATTTTTGTTATTAATTGGAGATCAAAAACCAAGCTGACAACACCCTGGTTTGTTATTGGCTGACAGGCATCAGAGCTTGCCTGGTGCTAGTAGGTGTAGAGATTGGAAGGTGGCTAGGAGATGGTGGGTATTCAATATTATTGTGTCTCTCGTGGCCGAAGATGACCCTACTGACTTTTAATTCATGATGATTGCTTCGAAAAGCTGCTCTCTCGGGACAGCCGCGTCGATGGCTCTCTCTCCTCTCCTCGCGACGTTTCGCCTCCCACGTTGGAGGCATCCTCAGGCGAAGTGTTCGTGCGCGGCTTCTATCGTCTCCTTATATGTGTGGGTCTTTGTTGTGTGAGTCCGCCTCTGAGTCACCTTGACACTAATTTCCATATCCTATTCCCACCCCCGGAACTGTGATTTCCCCCTCCCTGCTTTGTCTGTGGCTAGTCCCCTAATTTACATCTCATGAAAAGATGCCCCTCACACAATTAGACGGTCCCCCTCTGATGTCCTGCATTCCTGACTTCAATAACTGGCCTCCAGGATTGGCTAAGTTTTATGTTCATGTTTAACTTCATTTTGGCCGTGTATGCAGCTATTGTTGAACCGTTGCGTCCGTTAGCGATACTCTTTGCCACGGATGTCACAGTGGTATTGAGGCATCGACGATGATGCTGCTGCAAGTGTCATCTACAGAACTTGCCGGCGCTTTATGATTTTGTTGTTTAGCCTCAAGATGGGTGGAGGCACAGCTTCTCTATGACAAAAAGCGGCACCAGTTCTGACGGCGGAACTCCACACACACATGTTTGACGCCTCCTGCTCTTCCCAGCAATTGGATATAATCCTTTGTAACAAAGGATTTTCTCGACGTACTACAAGATGCAGTTTTTTGATGGAATTATTTTTTCTTTCAAATCCTGCTCGGGGCCACACATGAAGATGATCTGACACGCATGGCTGGCATGAGCAGCACCTCAGTTTAGATCTTTTACCAACCGAGAAACCTCCATGTGTCTTTTGTAATGGAAAATTAAAGCAAATCCACGTGTGAAAGAGACTTGGTTCGAAAATATTCACTTAATAATCACAACCAATGAACAATGTCACTGCCTATTAGCCCAACTGGTAATCAAGCTGTTAGGACAATGAATGCACAAGTGTGTACCAACCTTAGCTCGGATGCTTTCTATTTGCTGCTCCACCTCTTCAATGACGTCAGCATTTTGGAGGAGCTCGTAATTTGCATTTTTCTTGCCTTTAATGAGGTTCACGGGCAGCGCCGACATGCCGTAAGCCTTTAAAGGTGGAGAAAGGAAAAAACCCACCACAAACAAACAGAACATGTCAGAGTAAATTACAATGCAGGAAACGTTCTGGTTTTTTTATTCGCAGTGGCACGGGCGCTTGCGCACACCACTGAAAGGTGTCATGGCAGCTGGCTTGTTTGCGCAAAACACTCTACTGGGGCAATGGGCATCAAACGTAACGGTGCAGCCCCATATGTTGGATCTGGGGCACCGAGCAGGACATTGTATCGTAGGTGAAAAATAAAGCTGCTTTATAGGACCGGTTTCCGCGCTGATAAGATCCTGAGATGCACCGGGTTAACGGGGCGATGCGAGGCAGTGGGTGTCCCACAAAGGTCCCGTGGGCAGAACTCAGCAGCTGAACATGTAACTGTCAAAGAACCCAACAAGCACAGTGTCTTTACAGCGTACTTCACACGTGGGCTTGGGCAAGCGCAGTAATACAGGGTCATCACAAAACGACGCTCAAGTTTAAATTGTCCATATTTATTTAAGGCTTTCACCTTTGGTAATTTAGAACAATTGAAAGCATAACCGGGCGGCACAGTGGCCCAGTGAATAATAATAATAATTGCATTTATAGAGCGCTTTTCACCCGAGGGTCACAAAGCGCTGCACAGAGCTGCGGAGAGAATGGCAAATCAGCAACAATAACTTTTTGGGTTCTTTTTTTACAAATTCGAGCGCTGTCGCCTCACAGCAAGAAGGCCCTGGGTTCAAATCTCGGCTCGGGTACCTTTCTGTGTGGAGTTTGCATGTTCTCCCCGTGTCCACGTGGGGTTTTTGGCTGGGCACTCCGGTTTCCTCCCATAGTCCAAACAACATGCTGCTGCTGCATAGGTTAATTGGCTTGCAGACTAAATTGCCCGCAGTGCCCGGTGATGGACTGGCATCCCATTGTGGGTATATCCCTGCCTTGCGCCCTGTGTCTACCGGGATAGGCTCCAGCTCACCGCGACCCTACACAGGACTAAGCGGTTTCCGACAATGAGATGAAAGTATAATTCACAACTGCTGTGAAGAGCCTCACTGAAGAAACACCCGCTGCTGGAGTTATGGATAATTTCAGTAGATGTCTGCCAATGGTATTGGATGCACAGGGACCACACTGTGAACATGTTTTCACGTGAATAAAATCCCCCGTGCTTCACTGATGTTGTGATATCATAGCCAGTGTTGTGAGTGAATTATGTTAATATAGGAAATTGAAACTAGAGTATCTTTTAATGACCATTCATGACGAGATTTAAAAGAGAACGAATTTTTATTATGCGGTGACTTTCCAGCAGTGGTTTTCAAACTTTTCTTCTTGCGATCCAGTTTAAAATAAATGTTCAAGCCCATGACCCCAACATAGTCTTCTGTTGGGGTCATAGTCTTCTGTTGGGGTCATGTGTAACTGCAAGAAATGGTAAAAAATATTTTCTCTTTCTTACATATGTACACTGAGAAACGTACCAATAGCTTGGTGTAGATACGGGTCTGTAGTTCTTCAAAATGTGTATATTTTTGAAAGGAAGGATAGTTGAGGCATCCCTCCACAAATGACGAATTTCATTCAATGTAAACATGTCGCAGGCAAATCTAACAGATGCTGCTGCTTCTGCGATGATGTTTGCAATAATTCCATCTGTTCGCTTAAATCGTCTTGTTTCACGACAGGAAGGGCAGTGGACGCATGTGTGACATCTGGAGCTCCTTCAGCCACACGGGGATTTTTTTTTATCCCTGTAAGATGCTTTATGACGGCCGCACAGTGGCCCAGTGGGTAGTGTTGTCGCCTAACAGCAAGAAGGGCCCGGGTTAGAATCTAGGCTCGGGTGCCTTTTTGTGTGGAGTTTGCATGTGCTCCCCGTGTCCGCGTGGGTTTTCGCCGGGCACTCCGGTTTCCTTCCAGAGTACAAAAAAAAACATGCTGCTGCATCAGTTGATTGGCTTGCAGACAAATTGTCCTCAGTGCCCGGTGATGGATTGGCATCCCATCGTGAAAATATCCCTGCCTTGTGCCCTGTGTCTGCCGGAATAGGCTCCGGCTCACCGCGACCCTGTACAGGACTAAGCGGTTTCTGACAATGAGAAGAGATGTTTTATGACTCGGTCTCTCTAATGCAATACGTTTAAATCTTACTCACTGAACTATGTGAATTATCAATCTCCACTATTCTCTATCGTTATATTTTTTTAATAGTTTCTGGTGGCTCACTCTCGGCTTTTGTACTTTGGCACTGCTGCCGAATTCAACGTTATTTAATTGCTAAAACGTAGTGACGTGTAATATTCATCCTATTGCATGGCGGAACGTCACAAAGGAGAGCAGGGCAGCGCTCAACATGACTATCTTTAAAAGAACAGCTTTGGAAAGTAATTCTCACGCACAGAGCCATGAAAACCTACATTAGTACAGATTGAATGTGACCAATTGTTGATATCATCAAAATAAATAAGCAAACAAAGTGTCCTATTTAATTGAATACTGGCAAAAAACTTTAAATTGTTAACACTGGATAAGGGCCGAGACACAATCCAGAAGCTACATGAATTAGGAGCTAAACGCATAAGTGTTTGACAGATTTAACAATTCCAAATTGACATGGTGTGATATTCCACCATGTGCTTTTAAAAATACCAATCACACGTATATCGCAAAACTGAAAATGTATACTCAGTAGTAAAGAACATGCTGAAGAGAAAAATAGGGCCGATAGATTTAAATTGGAAGTTCCCGAAAACACGGTGTTCACTGGTTGTTAGATGCTGTCATTATGCAGCACCTCGTTAATAGGTTCAATGCGTACAAAGTTCCCCCATATAGCCTTAACAGACTGGAAGGCCAAGTGTCGTTAGCGAGTTTCTATGAAAGCTGATATGGCACTTGAGGGGGTGGGTGATCAGCACAATGTCCGGACACCTTTGTCTCCCTGGTGGCAATGTTTAGCCACTGCAGCAGGTACTCATTTGAGGTTGAGTTAACCTTTGCTTAAATACACACAAACAAATTCGTAAACAATCTAAGTATTGGTTTACAATGTTAGAAATACACCATTAGATTGGCGAATGGCAATACATTGTTTGTTTTTTAAAGCACCCACAATACGTGCTGGGAAAGAGATTATGGTTGATATAAACATACACATACACACACAGTCAAAGATGATCCAATTAAGACGGTTGTGGCCATGGCTGTTTTGGACAATTTATTAAGCCTAGTATGGCTCACAAAATGTAATTGTTAGCAGCACCACACCTGACCACTTTTGTCTTTCCAGTGTTAATGTTGACACAAAGCACGAGAGCTTCATTAAACACTGACTACAACTTGGGGCAACCAAGAATAGAATCTGTTTCGAAATTGCAATGGTGCTGAGCATGAAAATAAGGAACAAACCTCGTTGTCTCGAATTGTGTGGAGCGGCGACAGACTGGCCAACTGCCACGTTTCATATCCAGTGGCCTAAATTCGCTTCCCGGCTACGTCTCACATCAGTGAAGAGTCATAGTTGAACATATCTCAGCTATCTGCCTTCACAAACCCACACTAACCGCGCACAGGTGAAGGATGGTCAAACGACCCCACAGAAAGCAGAACCCAAGTTCGATTCCCGGCTCCAGTGCCTGTCTGTGTGAAGTTTGCATGCGCTTTCCGTGTCACCGTGAGTTATTTCCAGGTACTCCGTTTTCCCCTCATTATTCAAAGACTTGCTGCCTAGATTAATTGTCCTGATTCACTTTCCACAAGTGCCCAGCGATGTTGTAACTCGCTTACCCCTCTCCGCTTGACAATTGTTTAAGAGCTACATATCTCAACAGCTCCTTCCAGCTAAAATACAAAATGACTGACTGAACCTCCATGACCGACACGGTAAGGATTGACATTCATCCAGCAGTGGATGAACATGGGAGCTGTATATTATTTTCCGCAAGTGCAGTGCAGTGAAGAGGCACAGATACATTACTTCCCATGCACAGATCAGCAACAGTCAGCATTTGCTGCTAAGTAAAGGTGACACTTTTGGAAAGCTAGTCAAACACCAGTGCTTGTGTGAGGATAGGGTGCCTACACATACACAACAGGAGTTCCCATTCCCTAAAATAACGGTGATTTTCCCAAATTGCTTGTGATAGGTTTGATGAGTCACAGCTGCCACATGCCACACAGTGGCAGAGGCATTGCCAAATTTCTTGGCACACATTAAAATATTGAAATAGCAGGTGTTGGGATTTTTAAGCAGTTTCTGAAACCTCTTTAGATCTTCGGATCATTGACGTTGTGTACATGCACATAATAATATCTTTGTGCTCAAGACAGTGATTTCACCTGATTCAACGGGGCACCACTTTTGGTGGGACACCCATAGAAGTGATGACGACATGTGGGTTTTTTTTCATGATCGACTGAAAGAGACCCTCGATTTGAGGACGCCCAAAATTCCATAATAAGATCTTACCTTTGGATATTTCTGAATAATCCTACCCTGATCACATGCACTGCACGTAGATGCACACAAACATATAAAAGAAATACAGAACGAGCTTTAGCACATGTACGTATAAGCGACACAAGCGAGTCTGACAAGGTGCAGGGCGGAACTATTAAACTATACCGGCGATTGTCACTTCGAGATCACAGATTCAATTGAAGAATCGATTACTTATTCATTTTTGTTACAACCGTGGAGAATGCAGCAGCCTCTTGCTGATGCACACATGACATGAACACATCATCATACGACAAATACGAATATAAAAGTTGTTGGCTAGCACACGCAAAACTAAATGTGTACCATCAGCTTAAAAGTCGATATTTAGTGAGGGAATCAACACCTTCATCCCCGAATGTTTACAACTGTGCATATACACTAGGTCCATACACGTGTCAGAAGAACAGACATCTACCACATGAGCAGAAACACCGGTACAATGCAATATAAAAAAAATGGATTTGTCACTGTCAAAAGCAACAAAATTGCCACAGGACTTGAGCTGAGGACCCTGCATGTCTGTAGACTCGCAATAAATTATTAACCACACACACACACACAGCAGGGCACATTAGATGGAGCTTGCCGGCACCATTGAGCCAACAGTATTTCACGACGGCCGCGAAAGAAAAAAAATGAGAAAAAAATGGACCGCCTATGCAGGTCTATATCACGGTGAAGGCTGATTCCACTGGAGGGATGGCTTAAAGCCCTCCTTGCCAGATCTATGGAAATCCCTCTATGCTAGAGAAATGTCCGCGCGAGGGCAAACGGAACGGTAGCAATGCTTAACGGACAGCCTGTGTTCCGGGCGTTGTCGTTGCCTTTGTAAGTCCACAGAATGCTGTCGTGTGGTGTGCACAGCGAGCCATGGCTCACAAATAAGACTAAGAGAAATATTACCCCATATAGCACTAAAAGACGAATAAGTCAATCTATGCAGTAGTAAGTACTACAAATTCGTAATTTTTTTTAAGCTCTGAGTTAAATAAGTAACTACGTACATAATTGGTTTATCAATAAAAGAATAAAATTTGTTTCAAGTCCATCGAGCACATAGCCAATTGACTTCGAACAACATTAACCTCAAAATTACTCAGTTGGTACGTGCAGAGCAATTATTAGTCCCTACCACAAAGACTGGGCAGCATCCTCCTGATATAGATTCCTAAGACTCAGTGAGGCTTCCTAGGTAAACGAGTGGAATAACATTTGATAAGGCATGAGAATCTGGGCTGTTTTCACAGAATGAGTCTCAATAACAGGGTTGTCGCGCGTGAATATATATATACAATCAACACATTTACTTATTCATAGGGGAAGCACCAAACACAGTAGTGACACAAAATAATAATTGCATTTATAGAGTGCTTTTCACCCGAGGGTCACAAAGCGCTGCACAGAGCCGCGGAGAGAACGGTAGGTACATCAACAGAAAAATTCCTTGGTTCTAGTCCTGACTCAGGTGCCCTCTTTTTTTGTGGCTTTTGAATGTTTTTCCTCTATTCTACACAGATTTCTTCTGGATTCCTCAGTTTCCTCCCATAGCTAAAAGAAACCAAACATTGTAAAGGATGTTGGCTAAACGTTCCAATGTGGTGGATTTTTGTCGGGTGCTCCGGTTTCCTCCCACCTTCCAAAGACGCGCTGCTGTCAAGGTTAATTGTCCTGCTGAGCAAATTGCCCCAAGTGCCCTGCGATGTACTGGCATCACATCCTGAGTATAGCTCCGCCATGCGCTCTCTGTCCGCCAGGATAGGCTCCGACCTCACACGACCCTGCACAGGACTAAGCGGGTATGCTTATGATGATGATAAATCACTTGCGTGTTACTCAACTGATGCAAAGCAACATCGCCCCTTACTGAAAATACTTGGCAAAACCCTCCCAATGAAGAATATCGAGGCTTTACGGAGTAAAAAATAAACAAATTAACAAGTAAAAACAAATCCTGCTGGAAAATATTGATCTAAAAAACCCAAATTAATCTAAATGCCCTCATTTGACATGCACGCGGAAGACGCCTGTCGACATCTTATGGATTAAATTGTTTAACGGTTAATTTGTCCTTGCCAACGCTGAGAGCCGTAGATCAGACGACAGACATGTAGCAAATCACTCTTTGCACTGCGTGACGGAGGGCTTTAAAGTATTTGTGGACATAATTTTCTCTCACAGGGGGAAAGCTGGCCATGGCCACTGGCATCTATCTATTCTCCTAAAATAAAAAAAGTGTCGCATGAAGTCCCCTCTGTAGCGGCAGTCATGCTGTTTGAGCAAAGAACCGAGGAAATGTCAATGTCACGCAAACAACGAGCACCCTAAAATCCACACCTGTCCTAATTGTTTCGGCAAAATATTAATTAGCGACGAAGTTCCAACACCAAAGGACCATGCGCGCCTGCAAGTCCTGCGCACACGGAGGGATTTTTTTGCTCATTTTATTGTCATCCATCTGCGAGCGCGGAGGACAGCGCGGGAGAGAAATGTGTCCATCGTAATCCCCAGGCGAGGGCAATGTTTACGCACAGGTGAAGCAATTATTCACGAAGACTCTAACACAGCGGATCCTTTTCGGAGACGACGTCTGGCTCACAGGAGAGGGGAGCATGACAGGAATCTATGATTGATCATCGTGTGCGACGTGACTCTGGACGATGGAGGATTTTCATAAGCTACGCAACGTTAACCCATTTGTGGGCAATGCATTTCAACTCAGATGTTCGTGTCAAGGTGTCTACTTGCTCAAACGACCATATATCTGGTGGTATTCAACTCCACTGTTGGTCTTAAACCAGCAGTAGATAATGCAACATTTCTATTGCCTTATTAATCCGTTCCACCGGCTCATCAGTGTTCATATTCTACAAAATGGCTTCTCAAATATATCCATCCATCCATCTTCTTCCGCTTATCCGGTGCCGGGTCGCGGGGGCAGCAGTCTAAGCAGCGATGCCCAAACTTCCCTCACCCCAGACACTTCC
>JAZEWT010000009.1:16347594-16357933 GCA_036362905.1 Mordacia mordax | reverse complement strand
TAAAAAACAGATGAGCGGCGCGGTCTCGGAAGGCCTGGCCTAGGCTGGTGACGGGAAGTTCAATTTGTGGGGACGGCACCTGCTCCCGTGATATTAGCTCAAATAGCAGACTGCCCGCCCTGCGGGGCGATCCTGTTTCAAGTGTGTAACATGTATTTCAGAGGTCAGCATAAAGGTAATAGAGTGCTTGAGAAGGTTGATGGCACATGTGCAGCCGTTGGATTATAAAGCTGAAATAGCGTTAAAGTTTCAAAAGAGTGATAAATAAGTGGTAAGCAAAGCTGAAACAAGACATAAAAGTGTTGTTCGGATAAAATGTTTGCTTATGAAGGCTCCGAGCCCAGTACCGGCACTGCAGACACACACCACAATCAGTGTCCGTATATAACCCCCCCACCAAAAAAACTCGACGTGGGTGAAAGCTATTGGACTGCCGACTGACCGGGCTCCATGGTGTGGACAAGACAAAGATGCCCCGTACAGCCGTGACAGATTGTAGAGTCAAGGTGCTGTTAGTGAACGCCTATGAAGGTCGACACAGCGCATTGAGGAGGTGGGTGACCAGCACCACACCAGGCCGCCTGTCTCGCTAGTGGCAATATTTACACACTGTAACTTGGTAGTCGACCTAAGGGAGGCCCAGGACCGTTTCATAAAATCGTCACTGCTGTTGGCCGTGAACGCGATTCGAACTGACCGCTGACCCACCGCTCCCCACATACACATATGAACACTCACTTATACATTGGGTCTGGAGCGGCGGCTGAGCGCCTTCACCAGCGCCCAACCATCCCCCCGCTGAGGTCACGATCCAAGCACCGCGCACCAACAGAGCAGCGGGGAAGGCAAGGCGGAGAGCCATAACTCTCCGCAACGAGATTTCTTTCCCGTTTAAATAACTCCATTGTTGTTGTTGGGGAATTGCTCTTGAAGGCTGCCCTTTCAGGATAGCCATGGCGAGCGATTATTGAAAGCACGATTCGATGCAAACACTGCGAGTCTAAAATATCGGGTAATCGTCGAATTTAAGCATTGTTATGCCGAATTATCACAATAACGATTCACTTGTCCTTTGCGAATCTACTACTGGTTAAATGCCTCATTCTGACAGTCGCATAGTTCGATGTTTCATCCCCATTCACCGCACCGGTCGGTGCAGACTGGTTCATATATCCCACGGCACTGATGCTGTGACCAGGAACCAAACTCAGGCTGCCAGGTTCAAAACAAAACGTTCTAACCAATGCTCCACCGATCCATGCCTAGTCACTATAACCATCCCCTTTAACACTGCTCATTTATCTTAAGACGTGTGTCACTTCAAGGGCAATTCGTGATCCAAAATTATAATTGAACGAGAAAGAGGGACTCATCGACATTTATCAAAAACAAGTGGCCATCCAAATAGTTCATTTTCTGACAGGATGTGGAACTGGCTAACTTTAAAAATCATATCTCAAGCAGGTCGGGTTGGAAGAAAGCGTTATCGAGATACAGTGCGGGAGTGAGGGAGCATTGGTAACTCATCTCATTATCTGAAACCGCTTAATCCTATATAGGGTCACGGTGAGCCGGAGCCTATCCCGGAAACACATGGCGTAAGGCAGGAATACACCCGACGACGGGACGCCAGTCCATCGCCGGCATTGGTAACTGTTAGGGAAAAATACGTCAAGGCATCTCGTTAATGCTTCATTAGTCACAGGGCAGGCCTCGGCTGCAAGCACGATGTAATTTCGGAGATTCAATCAAACCAAAGAGGTCTGCCAAAAACTCTGAAACACCTTGCAATTACTCGCCTACACCCAGCCATTAGTGGCCATCAGAAAGTGTAAATGTAAACCCAAGCAACGAAAGTCTGAATCTACTTTTGAGATTGTTCGGCACGGATTAAAAGCAGGCCTACAAAAATTGCGCTGCTCACAGTTACTCAATGCAGAGATGCACTTTAATTCAGGCAAGGCAGCTTTGCAGGTGCCAGCAATTGGTCCTGGGTTCGTAGACTGTCATCATTCTTTTGTGAAATCTCACGTGTATGTACAGTACTAAACGCAACAAAAATGTGATGGCTATCATTTGTAACTGAGAAATTCACCTCCTTTGGAGTGTGATGATAAAACCAATAAACAGCTTTTTATTATTATTATTTAGCAGACGCCCTTATCCAGGACGACTTACATCATTGCAGAAGCATAGCAAGGAAAGCAGAGAGAGGTGGGGGGAAGGCAGCCATGCAGTGAGTTGGCGCCAACACCTGCTGGACACTGCGTTCTATATATCACGATGATATCGGCCAATTAATTAATGAGGGTTTTTTTTAGTTGTGGGAGAAAACCGGAGAACTCAGAGGAAACCCACGCAGAACAAGGGGAGAACACACAAACTCCACAAATAAGGCAACCCTAAGCTGGAATCGAACCACCTAGGGCAAGACATTCTTTCTGTGAGGTGCAGACGTTACCACTGCGCCACATTCTCCCTGTTACTCATATACACAAAGATATGTAAAAAAATATACAGCCTTAAATTTGTGCAAAAGCAATCAGCAGGTCTTGAAGAACTGCACTGTGGTCCTATTGCGTTTGGCCATAAACCTCCTGTCTTAAGCTGGCCCTCTTGTCTTAACCCGACTGTTTTTATTTACACATTCAAGTTTGTTGATTGCAACTTATAGTTTTCTCACCTGCAATATTTTTCTGCTATGATGAGCTGTTCTCACTTACAACTATATCATACATGTGGCTAATCTGTACGTATGTTTAATCTGGCGAAACCCTCCAAAGCTACGCTACCATGACAAATGAATGCGTTGCCGTCTGAAAACGCACACAGCGAGGTGCTGAAAAAATATTTTTAAAAGTTTCGTCTCATGACCTGATAACCGGTTTACACGCACCATGCCGTATATCCGCTATCCACTGCGCAATCTGGAATAGCTCAGGGCACATAATGTGGGGCTGCAAGCAACATGCTGCCTTAATTCGAAGGCTTTCGTGACCAATATTATCAATGAAATCCATTTTTTGGGTCAGGTCACGTAAACGGCAGCACATGCTGCCGTTGAATCCCGCTATGCATCCCGCGAGCATAAAATAATAGATGCACTTCTGGAGGATTTTTCACCCGAGGGTCACAAAACACTGCACAGAGCTGTGGAGAGAACAGTATGTCAACAACAACAACAATATCTGAACGGCAAATCACGCATCGGTTCTGCATTCAAATAATGAGATTTACCTTGCACCACCTGAGCCAAACTATTAACCAGTCATGGTCCCACAGCTCACCTATGTGTGTAATAGTGTGTAAGATGATACTGAAACTGTATAATTGTAATGATGTAGGTTTTCACGGCTCGATGCATGGTGATCGCTTCGAAAAGCTGCTCTCTCGGGACAGCCGCGTCGATCGCTCCCTCTCTCCATCTCGCGATGTTTCGCTATGAACCGCAAACAAGAAATGAGAACAAAGCTCAGCCAAACCTGGATGCCAGTCATTGACGTCAGCAGTGCATAGATATAGAGTTCTGAAATGCGGACATCAGAGGGGAATCACAAAGTGTTTTGGAACTAATCATTCTTTCATGAGATGCAAACTAGGAGATTAGTCACAGGAAGAACAGGAACGGGGTTAATGTGATTCCGGGATGTGAGCAAGACAATGGAACCCTATTAATTGGACCCCAACAGTCATCCATTGACCCTGAAGTGCAGCAACTCTGTGGAGGTGACTCAACACATATATAGTACCTACATATAAATAGGAGTCACACACACGACACGCGCACACTGCACATGAGGATACCTCTCACGTGTGAGGTGAAACGTCGCGAGATGGAGAGAGGGAGTGATCGACGCGGCTGTCCCGAGAGAGCAGCTTTTCGAAACAATCAACTGTATAATTGCTAATTATTACGGAAGTTTCAAATCTATAATATCTCACCCTGCATGGTCAGATCAGAGAGTGACAAGAGGTCGCATTCGTATGATAATATTTGTACCTATTAAAGCGTTTGGGAACTCATTGACCTAGTAGGCACTTGCATGTCATATGTCAATTGAATAGGTAAGGGCAGGACAATAGACACAAGGCGAGACATTTTAAATCAGGGCGAGGAGTGTGCCACATAAAAAGAAAAGAAAAAATAAAATGATCGCATAACGTAATAGGCAAATGTGATGGACTTTGTACTCCATACCCACAACGGGGAAAAAAATAATTATGTAAAACCGTGCCCTCAATTATTTCCCTATGAGTGAAAGTGTCCAGAAAAAAGCCATTCAGTATAGGCGGCAGTTAATAAGGAAATGTTTTTTAAATCCTGTAGATTAAAAGTCTCTGAAGCTTGTGACTTTATTTCTGGGTAATAATTGCTACCTGTAATTAAAGGCTTAGGGAAAATGAGTTATGACCACGCAATATAGGCCTCATCAATTCTGTCTAGTTCCAAGACATCTGCACTTGCCTGAGATGACTGTGGAAATAAAAGTGTGCAGCGCTGAGGAAAGTCACATCCAACATCACACACGCCAGTGGGACGTATGCGTGTGGATGCAGCAGGACATTGTAGAGTTAGACGGCAACTGTGCGCAATGCAGGGGGTTATAACAAACTCTAAAAGATGTATCGATTTAACTTGGATGGGTCTTTGACGAACCAAGTGAAGTACGCGGGAAGAGTAGAGAGGTCGGACACAGTTTCACAAATTGTCCGTGAGGCAAGCAAAATGCCTGGGTCACGGTTGTGGCTCAGAGAGCTGAACTTTAAAAAAGAAATTCAACAAGAAGCTTGATATTTTTTTTATAACATTGTATGCGCACACTTTTCAAGTTTTATGTCATACTCAGTTACCAACGTCTCATCTCATCTCATTATCTGAAACCGCTTAATCCTTTACAGGGTCACAGTGAGCCGGAGCCTATCCCGGAAACACAGGGCGCAAGGCAGGAATACACCCGACGACGGGACGCCGGTCCATCGCCGGGCATTGCGGGACAATTTTAGTCTGCGAGCCAATCAACCTATCTAGGAGCATGCTTTTGGACTGTGGGAGGAAACCGGAGTACCCGGCGAAAACCCACGCGGACACGGGGAGAGCATGCAAACTCCACACAGAAAGGCACCCGAGCCGAGAGATTCGAACCCGGGACCTTCTTGCTGTGAGGCATCAGCGCTAACCACTGGGCCACCGCGCCGCCCAGTTACCAACGTGAAAAAACTAGATAAAAGATAGCAGGAAACTACTGTAAACATATTAGGAAGAGGTTTCCAGGGATGGGGCTCGTGTGCAGAATAGAGAAAAGCAGGTTTCTGAGACAGACACCAAAACATGGGCAGGTATGAGAAATCTCTGAAGCCAGAAGCTGGAATAGTTCACTAGTTCACAATAAAACTTTGTAGGTCAGGCGTTGACCAACTGTGGTGGCTACAGAATGTGGCAGACATAGGAAGCAATAGCAGTGTGGTGGCTTCATTAGCATTGACCGCGATGACCTCCTGATCTTGTCTGAGGAGCCCCACAACTGTTGAAAAACTTCCTTGTAGTGTTGAGCATTGACAGCACTGAGCCCTGTGCTGCCAAGTTAAAAGGTAAACGGCACAACCGAGTGAAAATGGCTGTTGTGGACCACGGCTAAAACGAGCAGCTTTGTGAAAGCACCTCGCCTTGAACAACACTGGGTTTCATTTCGGCTCTTGCTGCCGACCAATGGATGGCTCGCCACCAATGTGGTGAAATTATACTGTAAACCGAATGCCGCATTTTGTGTTTTTTTTAATATACATTTGTTTACACCAGCAGTATTCCCCATCCGCAGATAAAACCTGGAATATCCTCGGAGGTAACTCCCAAAAGCTCCAGGTCATTTCGGACTTCAATGATATTTACTTCAGGATTTATTTAACTCTGCAAAAGCTCTTGCTCCCACAATCTGATTCTGTTCTGATTACGCAGCCATACCCACCCAAGTCATGACTCATTCCACAACCCCTCCATACCGCTTTGTTGCCAAGAACTGTTATTACAACCGTAAATGAAACACGGCAGCCAAACGTGTCTGACTTGGTCTATTTCTCCCGCTACCGTTAGAATTCATGACCACTTGATTGAGTCTAACTATTCATTGTCATTGTTAATTATTTTTAGCAGACGCCCTTATCCAGGGTGACTTACATCATCACACACAATTCTGTATTGGCATTTCTGTATTAGCCTATGGTAAAGCGAGTTCTTTCTTATATGTTTGCAATGACAAAAATATATCCATAGACTTAACAGCTCGACCTGAACTACTAATGCATTAATATTGCGTTGTCCTGAGCTGATTGCATTTTGGCAACACGTGGCAAAAACTGAGACCGAGGTCTCCAAAGAAAGCCGTTTCTAGGGTAGGCCAATCAGTTTCAGTTAATTGTTCTGATGTTGTTCTTGACATGCTGTTCTCTCCACAGCTCTGTGCAGCGCTTTGTGACCCTCGGGTGAAAAGTGCTATAGAAGTGCAATTATTATTATCAAAGCATTTTAAAATATATATTGCCATATATGTGTTTTTGTTGTAAACTTAACACTATACGAAAAGTGTCCATTTGGTTTTCTAAGATATTAACACTTGTACAATTGACAGAAATGGTAAAACCTCTTCCCTTTTTCACAATAAATATATTGCTTTATTTATCTAAAGAAGCCTTGCTGAAGATCAAGATTTTTTTCCCCAAGAAGGACCTGCACTGGAAAATTACTTATTACATTAGAGCGTTGTATGTTGTGAGCAAAGTGAGATTTACCAGAGAAAAGCAATGCTTATTTTAGGACGAGTTGATTGGGAAGCTACCTAATATTATTTGTCACTAAGATAGCAGTAATCTTAATGATTGTTGCATCCACACTCATAGTAGTTAAAGCTCATTTAGTTTAACCAGCCGAGAACTCATGAGCTCGGGATTAAAATCTCATGCAAGAGTGACCTGGGTCACCAAAATTCAAAATGGAAAAAGCAAAAAAACATCAAAACAATCTAAGAAAAACCTCTATCACAACGAGGAAGTTAAAATACTATAAACAGAATTTTCCACAGCAAAAAATCGGCTCGAGCAGATGACCTCAAGCTTGAACACAGCACCAATTTAATAAAATAAGTCACAGGAAATCCAACCATCCATTGTCGTGCCACTTATCTGGGTTTGCGCCATGGAGGCAAAGGGCTTATCAAAGCGGCCCAGACGTCCTTTTCCTAAGTAACTTCCTCCAGCTCTTCCCATGGGATTCCAAGACGTTGAAAGGGTCCTGGGTCCACAGCGGAGTCTCTTCCCAGTTGACCATGCCAGCACACCTCCAGAGGGATGCACCCAAGAGGCATCCTAACCACCTCAACTGACTCCTCTCAATGCAGAGGAGCAGCCATTCTACTCCGAGATCCTCCCTGATCACAGAGTTCCTCACCCTATTTTTTAGGCTGAGCCTAGCGACCCTGCAGAGAACCTCATTTCAGCCACCTGTATCTTGGACCCTACTCTTTCATCATTACCAAAATCTCATGACTATAAGTGAGGGTTGTGAGAAGACTGAGTAGTAAATTGGGAACTTTGCTTCCCGATTCAGCTCCCTCTTCATCATGGCGGTTCGGTGCAATACCAGTATTACTGCAGATGCTGTCCCCTATCTTTCAATGTCACCCTCCCTTTCACCCTCACTCATGAACACGAACCCCAGATACTTTAACTCATCCACTTGGGTCAGCTGCTCACTCTCCACCGAGAGGGGGCAGGTCACCTTTTTTTTCTGGGCGAGAACCATAGTCACAGATTTGGAGGCACGGACTCTCATGCCCACTACATCACAGTCGGTAGCAAACCGTTCCAGTGCATGCTGAGAATCACATTCTGATTAATCATAGATGACAACATCGTAATGATGTAGGTTTTCACGGCTCGATGCATGACGATTGCTTCGAAAAGCTGCTCTCTCGGGACGGCCGCGTCGATGGCTGTCCCAAGAGAGCAGCTGTTCGAAGCAATCGATGACAACATCATCTGCAAAAAGCAAAGATGCCATCATCATATCCCCAAACTATATAAACTATGGTCCTCTTCTGTGCCTTTATAGTCTGTCCATGAAAATCACGAACAGAATAGGAGACATGGCACACCCTTGGTGAAGCCTAACACCCACTGCAAATGAGCTTGACTTAATACCCAGAATGTGAACACAGGTCTCACTCCTGTTGTATAAGGACAGAATAACAAGCAGTCATGGCCACGCCATCCCGTACTCCAGCAGTAGCTCCTATAGAGGCACATGGTCATAAGTTTTTCCATGAATGTATTTTGAACTGCCAAATGCTTCCAGATCGAGAGGCTTTGTGGTTAAGATACGAAGATACATACCTATTAAACGTGTGAACAAGTTGAATTTCCCTATGGGAAAGACTAAGAAAATATGAATGTGAGTTCAAGTATAAACATTCTGAAGTTTGTTGATAGCAGCAAAAAAGTAAAATACGATCTTGATATATAGCCAAAAGAGCGACGGGTTCAATCCAATCACAAGTGTTGGTGGCACTGCCCCGGCCCTCTAACCCCCCCATTTCCCTGCCCCCATCTCTGACCGGTTAACACGCACCAATCCTCTATAGAATCACATCTTAAAAGTTTCAAGGCATGCTCCACTATTGCTCTCAGACTCTAGAATGCCCTTCCTTTGGAGAATCAGTCAGCTGAGTCCCTGGGCAATTTCAAATCTCGTCGCAAGACCACTTGTTCCATAAGGCTTTCAAGTCCTCTGGCTAGGACTGTTGATGCGGCTCAATTTTGTCCTGCCAGGAAGATGGCTTTCTGCCAACCTGCGCCTACTCGGAAACATTTACTCCTTCCTTGTTAATTGAATATATGTTTTTCCACTTACTTTATGTCCTATAATTTATTGCTACTATTTGACTTTCAGTTGAACTGTCCTGATGTTGTTGTTATGCCGTTCAATCCACAGCTCGGATTTGTAACAAACCCCCCTCAAAAAAACGTTATTGTTCCTGATTTTCCGTTCTTATTTCGTTGTTGTTGACATGCCGTTCTCTTCACAGCTATGTGCAGCGCTTTGTGACCCTCGGGTGAAAAGCGCACTCTTAAATGCAATTATTATTATTGGCATCGTTTCATTGCCGAATTCAGGTCGGTGTGACGGCAAAAGCTCACAGTGATTTGGCGGTACCGTGAGTTTAATTAAAGTTTGAGCCATGGCTGAGAATATTGGAATTCAAGCAAAATGCACTTTGTTTGTTTGAAAGCAAAGATAGCTACCACGTATTATTGAACAAAGCCCAATGGAATTACAATGGCTTTTGAAACATACCGGTGAAGAATAAGGTCTACAAATTGTAAAACCCAAAGTTAGTGTGAAATAACTTTGGGGGCATTCACAAATATGCAGTAATGCATCGATTGATTAAATTTGTACTGATACACTGCCAGCAGAATATAATTAATATAGGTATCCGTTATAAAATGTGTGCCAATAATACAAGCAAATTATACCCTTAGTCTAAAGACCAGGACAAAGTTCTAGGGGCAATTCTTTTTTGTAAGAAATACGCAAATTTGACAGTATTTTTTTTGTTCATACAAAATAACAATAATAATTGCATTTTTATAGAGCCTTTCACCCGAGGGTCACATCAACGAGATAAGAACGGCAAATCAGCAATCACGTTTCTTTTGAGGTTTTTTTTTCAAATCCGAGCCGTGGAAAGAACGGCATGTTAACAACATCAGGACAGTTCAACTGAAGTCAAATAGTAGCAACACATTTTAGGACATAAAAGAAGCGATAAAAAAAACAATTCTGCAGCAAACAATAAAGGCATAAATGTTCCCGAGCAGGCACAGGTTGGAAGAGAGTTATCATGCCAGCATGACAACACTTAGCCACATCAATAGTCCTAGCCGGAGGACTAGGACTGTACGGAACAAGTGAGTCTTGAGACGAGATTTGAAGATGCCGAAGGACTCAGCTGAACGAATCTCCAGTGGAAGGGCATTTCAGAGTCTTGGAGCAGCGCGCGAGAAGGCTGTCACCTATCGAATGGTGGTGCGATCTGGGCACATGCAGCAAGCCTGTATTGGAGGATCGAAGTTGTCGTGTTGAGGAGGGTGCCTAAAGTAGGTCACGGATGTATGTCGGAGCAGCGCCAGTGAGAGCCTTGTAGGTGAGAAGGAGGATCTTGATTTCAATCCTGTATTTAATAGGTAACCAATGGAAAGACATCAGTACTGGGGATATGTGATCGTGGATGAGTGTGAGAGTGAGGACTCGGAGCCACATTCTGCATGCGTTGGAGACGATTGATCA
>JAZEWT010000009.1:16318809-16340620 GCA_036362905.1 Mordacia mordax | reverse complement strand
GTGTTTCCGGGATAGGCTCCGGCTCACCGTGACCCTATATAGGATTAAGCGGTTTCAGACAATGAGATGAGATGAGGTTCAGTGCCAGCAAAGGCTGTGATTCAATCCTACAATGTTATTTCTAGTCCTTACATTCACACAAGTATTTGCAAACCGAGGCTTAAAAATATATATTCAGATTTTTTTGAAGGTGCAATAAAATTGCCCACATAAAAAAGTAACAAAATACATAATGAAACGAGGATCAAATGCGTTTTGCCAGTGATTTGTAATAACCTGAGCACTTAATTTGCATACATTGTAATCAATCATCACATGCACACTTTAATGCAGGCACTGTGAACACAACTGATTTTTATCGATATACATATATGTCCATAAATGCATAGTGAATAAATAAGCATTCCATCTCCATTAACTTTCATTTTAAACCAATAATGTACCGGGTTCTGTCACAGGCAGGAAGTTTCCTCGCCAATTGTTTATATATTTTTACTTAAAAAAACAATTCCCTTTAAAAATAAGTTGAGGCATTACAGCAGCAGAATAGTAACGACCATTATTCTGCATTCAGGGCATAGATGCATCCCGAAAATTCCAATAATTCATCCCACCAAGCTTTTATTGCCAAAGGGCTCTGGGATGAAGAATAAAATCAAGCCTCGTAGCTCATGGTAATGAAAGGACAACCGCTGTGGATGTGAGTGTGTACGCACTGTATACTGGAGGGTACCGTAGTGGTCGCGGTTAGCGTAATGCACTACGAAACTTGCAACCCAAGTTCGATTCCCGCTGAAAGCCAACACCAGCGACAATCATCTGACCGAGTCCAGGGCTTCCCCTAGGTCAACTAAGTGGCTGGTGCAGTTTGTAAACATCGCCACTATAGAGACAAAGGGAGGTGGCACGGTGGCCCAGTGAATAGCGCTGTTGCCTCACAGCAAGAAGTCCTGGGTTCGAATCTCGGCCCGGGTGCCTTTCTGTTTTGAGTTTGCATGTTCTCCCCGTGTCCGTGTGGGTTTTTGCCGGGCACTCCGGTTTCCTCCCAGTCCAAAAAACATGCCACTGCATAGGTTAATTGGCTTGCAGACTGAATTGCCCTCAGTGCTCGGTGATGGACTGGCATCCCATCGTAGATATATCTCTGCCTTGCGCCCTGTGTCTGCTGGGATAGGCTCTGGCTCACCGCGACCCTGTTACAGGATTAAGCCGTTCTGACAATGAGATGAGATAGAGACAAAGGCAGCTGGATGTGGTGCTGGTCACCCACACCCTCATGTACCGTGCCGGTCTACACATGTGTTTGCTAACAGCAATTACCCCCATCAGAGTGATTATGATATAGAGTGGTGAGAAAAGAAACTTCAGGAAACCTTTAGAATCTTCCGTATTTCTGACAAACGAATTTAATTGTTGAATAATTATGACAAATAAGTAATTGAAAAAATGATATTGAATGCTATTTATTCGAGTCATCTTCATATATTATTTGGGCGTAAATGAAAATTTAATCACATTTCAAGTTAAATTAACGCTAAAAATTCTTAAGGTTTCGCAAGCTTTTTCTCACTCCTATTATGCAATAAAACATTTGCAAGAAATCAACTGACTGATTCTTATTAAATGGAAAAACAACACAACTGGTAAGACTTTGAAAAAAAAAACTTACAATCATTTTCTAAACAAATATGGGCTTTAAAAAATATATTATGTTTTCCTTACTTTGATGTTTGTTTACCTTTCTGCCCTGATTTGTCAATTCTTCCAATAAAAAACATTTCTGAAAACTATGGGTAACTTTTGGAAGGCAGTTATTTTTCAAATATTGCTCTTGTTTTTCGACTTGTTCCTTTATTTCTCTGCAATTTTTATTTCATCACTTTGCTTGAAAGCATGTCTTTAGACTCATTATTAGTTCAATGTGTATGCAGTGATAATAAACACCATCTAGCGTCAACACTACCTATCTGTTGCTGCTGTGAAGCGAAACGAATCAAGCTTTCCATCTCGCGCTGGTAACCACCAACATTTAATGTCTCAGACAACGATCGCAGGTTAACGACACCCTGCAAACTGACAAGGGACATTAAGTGGGCTCGGGGCAGGATTCGTCCCGAGATGATTTAATGGACAAATGTCAAAAATTACAACAGCCTCGCAGCCAAGGGACGGAATACATCCGAGAATGCGTTTGGTATTGAGATGGTGCAAGGTGGATTGGTACATTTCAAGAGTGTGAGAGATGGCAGCAGCTTTGGAAAAGACTTCAACCAGCAGTAGGAGGTTCGTGGCTTAATGCGGAGTGTGATCTCAACTGCGCCGGGAATAAAACGGACGAATCTGCTGTTCGTTGCTGCATAGTTCTATGAAACCCTTTTGATACATTTTCAAGGTCATGTTTGGAAAATTTCTCCCCTCATCATGAACGGACTCATGGGAGGAACAAGACTAATTAATGCTTCCACGACTCCCTAAAACTAGCGAGTCCAACCACCTCTATCAAGAGAAAAAGGGCACGTATCTATGGATCTATGGACGTGAATCGTGCAAAAAGAACTCACAGCTCCGTCTTAAAACAAGGCGTATTTTTCACCCTGTATCAGGTTAACGCACTGTAACTCCTCCAACAGAGGCCAAGGAGACAATGATGTTTTGTTGATGCACTAATGCTTTTCACAAGTGTGGCTCACCCAGCGCCAGAGCTACATTTTTCATCCAGATTTCATTTAGGCCACGAGCAGGCACTACATTCACCATTGACACAACCGTTGGAGGTCACATGTAGGGTGCGTGCCAATACAAAGATCCCCAATGCGGCCTCTAGCACACTGTTGGGGCGAGCACCGTATGAACGCCGGTACGGCACACGAGGGCGGCGTGAATGACGCCCGGCTGCCTCTGTTTCCCCAGTAGCCAACGAAAGGTCCTCGACCAGTTTGGATAATCGTCAATGGGCGTTCGTGGCCGTGAGCAGGAGCAAAGCTCGGCTTCTTTGGGTTCACAGTGCAGCGCATTAACCGTCGTGCCACCACTCCCGACTTATCGCACGCGCACGCAAGCGCGCACGTAAGCAAGCGCGCACGTGAACCCTTGTGCTTTGTTCTCCCTCGCGGTTCCTGCAAAACCCTCACGGTTGATGTTCCAATATAAAGGCATCACTGACAGCGCTCCAGCGAGGTCGACCTGCGAAGCATTTGATTTACAAATCAGGAGGTCGCAAATGCAACTCCCGACCGGGGAAGGATGAGGCCCATCATCCCTCGGGGGGTGTCTTCACAACACGTTCCGCTTTGCGAAGAGAAAAAAAAACCGACAACTATTCTCCCGAGAGGCTTTCCCCCACCATGGGAACATGTAATTTACCCTGGCAACCCGAGGGCCGCCCACGGGGATGAAGAGTGCGCCTACAATAATTTGGGCTACCAGACACTTTGGGTGCCGTCCTGTATGGAGTTCGTGTGTTCTATCCCCATGTTCGCGTGGGTTTTCGCCAGGTACTAATAATAATAATAGTTGCACTTCTGGAGCGCTTTTCACCCAAGGATCACAAAGCGCTGTACACAGCTGTGGAGAGAAAAAACATGTCAGCAACAACGTCAGAGTAGATAAATTAAAATAAAAATAATGGCCGTAAATCAGTGAAGGACATAAAGCAACAGATAAAAAATAATTGTTCAACAAACGAAGGAAGGAATAAGTGTTCCTGAGCAGGCGCAGGTCAACAGCTCCAGTTTCCTCACACCGTCCAAAGACACGCTGCTGCCTGAGCTAATTGGCCGTTGAGTAAATTGCCCCAGCCCCCTGCGATGTACTGGCGTCAAATCCTGAATATCGTCCTGCCTTGCACCCTCTATCTGCCGGGATTGGCTCCAGCCCCCTACGACCCTCGCAGTATTAAGCGTGTATCGATAACAATGATGAGAACACTGACTTTTTGTGCGTCTGTCCGAGTGTTCGAGCGCATGCTCCCAACTCGACGTCGGGCAGGCTGGCGACAGCGACCCTGGCCGCAGCGACGGCGTTAGTGTTGAGAGAAGCGCCAACGCCGCGCGGACTGCAGCGCGTGGTCCAGTAAACGCGTGTTCACGAACGCCGGGCTGAAAAGCACCAAGAGGCCACGCGTAGAGGAGTGCGTCGAGTGTCCGAACAGGCGCCGTTCCCTCACTCGGCAGAAACCAGCCTGAAGCCATGGGAACTCAAGACGCACTACGATCTGCAGCCTCGGCGCAATGGATGAGGAAGACGGAGGAGCAAATCTGATTCTGCTCGAATTTCCGAATTCCAGGGATGAAACGTGCATGCTGCTACACCCAATCGATGTTTTGCTTCTCACACTGAAGGCTGCCTTCAATGTGGGAGGCGAACGATACAGGACGAACACTTGACATGCCTATACCAAAAGAATAAACTTGGAAAGCAATACTTCAAACCGTGAACATCTTTATCATTGCATGGTGGTTTATCAATAATTCCGTCCCTCTTTCAAAAGTATCCAAGGAGTTCAAACAAGGTGCATGGTACCAAAATTGAAGTTCAGCGATGCTGGATTGGTGGGTCATACAGAGATCACTATCTTGTGTGCCCGAGTTTCTCGAGCATGTTTCTCAGGCCCCTGTAGGCCACACATCAGATCCGAGGTTAGAGCGCTCGAATCAATCACAAGATTGCAACTTCAAATCCCAGTCGGAGGTCGGCTTGACCCATCATCCAAGGTCGATAAAATCGGTATTACATTGCAGCAATTCAAGAGTGGTTAGTCTATGGATTGACTGACACCTCTCAAAGGCAGTCTCTCAAGAACTTCACAAAAATAATTTTAAAAATCTTCAGGTCACTTTTTTTTTATCTAACCAGACAGAACAACAGAGCAGTGCATGAGTTATAATGTAAACTATTGTTAAAGAAATCATACCCTCCCTTAGGAGAAGCACTCAAAATCCACCTCTGACACCAGCTTAACAAACGTGAAATTTCAGCAGTGTTCTCCAACTCGGCACCTATGTGGGATGCCACCCCCCCAAGCCCCCCCACCAGCTCGTCTATCGTAACCCTTTCGTAGTGGAGCGATTCGTCTAGAAGACTCTCCCATCACACGATAATTTTGCAGATATTGGCGCCAACAATTCCGATAAAATAATTGTGGCCAACTTTCCCACGTCACCATTAACAAAGTTATGCTTTTGTATTGTTACGTTTTCTATTGCAATGACGTTAATTTGTATTAAAACTGCCCCAAGCCATAGGAATGTGGAATTTCCACTACCATCTTTGGACCACCGACAAAATTAATCACCACCCACCCTATACTACCACAGCAGGGTAAAACGGGGACTTGAAATTTTTACTCTCGCGATTTTAAAGAGCTAGTCAAGCATATCTGTAACGCCATTACCTCAAGGAAGATGAGACCTGCATTTCCTACTATAACACACCACAGAAACCACAAATGAAAACAGCCCTTTGCAAAAAAAAAATACCGAAACCACTGACAGCACCAGCGGCTAAGATATCAAGGCAGCAGTCACAGGTGAAGACATTCTTCCATTACCCTTGCATAAATCACATTGCATTCTTACTCATTCATTACACGAGTCAATGTAGTTCGAAATATCTAAAGACAGGACCCATTTCACGGGTTACATAACTGTGTGTGCTTGATGTTCGAGCAGTGGAGACCTCTCTGATGTAAAAATGTGACACGGGCAGCCTAGAAGGGACGGCCAGCTGATTGTAAACCCTGCCGAGAGGCAATGTGCATGCGCTGATTTAAAGTGAATGGGCACACAGGGCTACAGAGGAAGCACACACAATCACACTCTGTCATTGCCAGTCCCCAAAGGGACCATCTAAGGCCCCACTTCCACAGCAAGTTAAATATGTGTTGGGTGCAGGCCACGGGAGAACCAATCCATAGTTCTGCCTCTGCCTCCATAGGCCGGGCAGAACGACGACCCAAACGAGGATTTCAGGACAAGTTTGTGAAGGTCAGGCAATCGCGTTGATCCCAGAAGCAACTGATGTTGGTTTATAAGCTAGCCGTTAAAAACGATGGAGATTCACTCGTTCGCATTGCAGAACCGTATTCCCATGGATTTTATGGGATGGCTGCTCTGTTCATTGTTTATTTGTAAACTGCACGGTGTCTCGTTGTCTCGATAGGCACGAGCAGGGCAGAGTAATGTGTTCTATTTGGACTTGAACCGGTGAAACTTGAACAAAGAAAATCATGATTGTAATGTCCCATGATATGGTGAAATTTAATCAGTGTTCGTTGAAGCTGGAAGGAACTGTTAAACCATGTAGCTCCTATTAACAATTACCCAGCAGGGAAGGTAAGCAAGTTACAACATCTCAAGGCACTCGGGGCAATTTTATCAGAATAATTAACCTCGGCAGCATGTAATTTGGACTGTGCGAGGACACCGGAGTCCTTAGGGAAACTCACGCGGAAACTTGAAGAACATACAAACTCCACACACAAAAGTACCCGAGCCGGGAATCAAACCCAGGTTTTCTTTCTGCGAGGCAACAGGGCTACTCACTGCGCCACTGCGCAATCCATGGCACTTTCCGTTGCAGCCACGCACACACATAGAGCACAGCTCTTAGTAACAGGGACACATGCCTTATACATTGCACAGGTGTGTAAAACTCCCACGCCCGTCCAGGCTGCAAGGTGGACTACACAAGGGAGTACAAGAAGTGAATTTGTAAACCCATCAGTACGTAGACAAAAGTGTCATCACTGTACATGCATAGAATTTCCTCCGGGTAATCGATTTTATCCTACGTGCCAAAAACATAATCATCCAACGCAAGACCTTCGCGATAATGACTCAAGACTCGGCGATGCTTCACGGGACAAAAAAAAAGCACGACACTTTGACCGTATGAGACACATGCAAAGGGAGGGGGGTTGTGGATTATGGCACGAGGGTGCAGTTTAGGCAGCAGCAGCAAGGGTATGATAGCAACACCACGATGGGTGTCTCGGCAGTGGGCCGTTTCAGAAGCCACCTGGGATACGCCGTGCTCCAATGAACCTTAAACAGCTGCGAGCTGCCAGGTTTGGCAAGGCTGACATCGTGGACGGGAAATATGAGGTCCATAATTTTCAATTTGAGCTGCTGTTATGGGTACGACGCGCAGGGAATGCCCGCTTGAATTGTGTAAGTTCCCCTGAGAGAATAAAACATTTATTCTATTAAAATAAAATTGCACTGTAAATTTTCTGGTGGAGGTGCCATAGGGAAGATGCTGACATGCTCCATTGCGATGTAAGGTCCTCTTCTATCCGCGGTTCCAGTCTGTATTTCACGGGAAGGTACTCTCATTTGCCAAGAGCTATCAGACCGCTAATATCCACATCGACTGCTTTAATTTGAACAAAGTCACGTGATACTTCAATTCGAAGGCTTTCATGACCAATATTATCGATGAAATAACATTTTCTGGGTCAGGTCACATGATAATGATCTGGCAAGATCGACTGACTTGTGGCAGACTGTTTGGCTCACAATGAGAAAAATGCATGTGTCGAATCCCACTTGAGGTCAACTTAGCCCATCATCTTTCACGCTAATTAAAATAAATACTGCCTAGTCAAAAGTCAATATTGGTTACCGTATATAAGGGTGATTTCTCACCATGTGAATGGGACTAACATGGATGGTACAACAGTGTATTTTTTATAACTATTATATGTATCAGGTAAAACCCACTGAGCTATTTAGCTCTTTATCAGAAGTGAACTGGTCGCACATGATTGCTAATTGGGGTGGCTTATATCATCAGACATGAGAATTTATAGCAACCACTTAATAACCACAATGCACATTTCTAAATATACGAGGTGGGGGGGGGAAGATGAAAATCGGAAAACCGCGGACATAAATTTACACGATCACGGGCAGAGAGAAAAAAAAACAATGCCGGTTACAAATGCAGTGAAGCTACATTAGTACAGCATACAAGAGACATTGTCATGGTTGGGATGGAATCCATGGCATCCTAGATACCAGGCACGGGAGAGGATTCCTGCCCACAGCTCAACACGATCAGTGCATAACACTCAATCACAACACGACAGTGTACTTCTAAATACTAATAACAACGCCCTCTATTTACCATGGGAAATCTAACCGAGTCACCAACGTTTCTCATGAGAGTTCTACCGTGAAACGTTGGGGCCAATCACAAGCATGAGCCCAACGACGGCGACTGCACTTCTGAGCCGTCACTCCCTCTCCCCCTCAAAACAGCTTCCCCGGGGTCACGACCCACAAGAGAGGTCGCGATCTGTTAAAGGTTGGCGGCAGCAGGAGGACACCCGCTGGAACGAGCGGGCAGCCTGCGCCGGTGCTCGCCATGGCGAGGGGGGCACCGTGCCACGACGAGCACTGCCCACGCGCTGCCCACGTGCACAGCCGCCTGCCCGCTCCGTCTACGTCATCGTCTCAACAAGTGCACGACAATTACGCATAACGAAATATAATGTGGGCATCGTTCGTTGCAGGAATGCGGTGGCAAACACGTTTATTTATACTCATTATTTATTTGTTCATGGCCCATTCCCTCAAAGAAGGGTTTCATTATTATTTTATATCCTTGCTCGAGACACCCGGCTATTGTTGTGTGCACTGTGAACTATTCATTGGGGGGCGGGGGGGGGTTGCTTTTTGGCCCCTCTTGTAAATATTGCGAGCGTGTAATGCATGGCAGTAGCATTGGTGGGCAATATATTGCATCGTGAATTATCGGTAGCGTGACACGAGCACAGTGAAGCTTGCGAGAGCTCAAATTTGTTTAACAGACCCTCCTTGTACACAAGGGCTATGCATTCGAACAAACAGCACGTGTATTGTGTGCACAGTGAACAATGAAGGCACACACGTCTACACGACGATTACACATGTGCATAATGGTTGATATATGCCTCCACGTAGGCATGCAGTCAGTACACAGTAATCATCTTCCTTCGGAGAAAACTGCTCTTTCTCATGAAACTGTGGAGTTGCTACTGCTGCTTGATGTGTATAATACATTGTGGTGTTTTAGTCCTGATGACCACACTAATGTTGATGACTAATGTTGATGACCAGTGTAGATAACCACTGGATAAATAAATTGGTCCCTGCCATAAAACTGTGGAATTGTTCTGCCCCTGGTTGTGTAGGTTTCCTCTTGGTTCTCCAGTTTCCTCCCACAACTGAAAAAAACACTCATTAATTAATGAGTGAGCCAGTGTCTGGCGAGCTGGCACCAGCTGTCAGCATGGCTGCCTCCCCCACCTCTCTTTCTTGCAGCCTCTGAATTGAAAGGCGCTAATATATAAATGTATCATCTAATCTCATTGTAAGAAATGACTTCGTCCTGTACAGGGTCGTGGTAAACCGGAGCCTATCCCGTCAGATACAGGGCACAAGGCAGGGATATACCCACGATGGAACGCCAGTCCATCACCGGTCACTGTAGGCAATTTAGTCTACGAGCCAATTAACCTATGTAGCAGCATGTTTTTTGGACTGTGGGAGGAAACCGGAGTGCCCAGCGAATACCCACGCAGACACGGGGAGAATATGCAAACTCGACACAGAAAGGCACCCGAGCCGATTCGAACCCGGGACCTTCTTGCTGTGAGGCGACAGCGCTACCCATTGGGCCACCGTGCCACCCACTATATAAATGTAATAAATGTAATTATATAATTAATTATTGCCGCTGGTTTCAGGCTACTCGGAGAAAAGGGCACTGCCACCCACTCCGTTTAAATGCAGGGGAACATGGATTTTCAACTTGCACAGAGAAGATATATTTAGACTAAAAGTTCAATATGTTTCTGTGCACAGAATAAAGTAACATAATTTGCGTTTGTTGCAGTCATATGTAGATGAATGTGCACAAATACTATCTTAATAAATACATGCATTGGTGGATGTAACCGTTGAAAAAAATTAACATGTCCACAAAACATGGCCTTAGGATTGTCCAACATTCACTTGAAATGCTATGTTTACTGCATGCACACACATTAAATGAGCTTTAAAGTAATTTTAAGGGTCGTTAAGCACACCAGAAAAACAACGGCTGTCAAAGCGTTCAAAAAATGTTTAAATGTATTTTCACTTAAATAGCCACGTCGGTTTTATTTTATTCATGCCCGTCTCATTGTCGGATGCATCAATTCTGAAATATATCCCTCAATATTCTGACTAAGGCTTTGCTAAATATCCTCGCCTTGCACCAAAATACATTCAATACCGAATTAAAGCGTGGCCCTAATTTTCAACAATTCATTCCATCATCACAGTTACAGTTGGTGAATCCCATGGAGTTCAGTGACGTCTGAAAACGCGAACCTAAACTATTTTATTTTACCAGGTAAAGCCCACTTGGCTATTAGCGCTTTTTCAGAGGTGCGACGGGCCACACATGAAAAAACTGTCAAATTTCAATCTAAGAGCACAATTAGAAAAATACGGAGAAAAATTCACGTGACCGTTAGAGAGAGAATACGTGGACTCCAAATACAAATGGTGCGGGATCGAACCCACATACGCCTACGTATCAGGCAAGGGAGACAGTTTCTCACCATAGCTAGGCTGGTTTTCTTTCGGGTAAACTGTGGATAAGAAAGTTCCATTTTTATTGGCGCATCCACACACGTTACAAATGGATGAAGTTAACGTGTTAACACTTTCAACCTTAGTTAGAACGCATAAAAAACGTTATTATTTATCTGGCAGGACAAAACTAAGACTTTAATTCAATTGGTACCTGTTAAGATCGACGAACTAAACAGTGGGTGGCAGCTTAGACGCAGACAAAACTACGACTTCAATTCCTATGGAACAAATAATCTAATAAAATAAACACGCAAGCTCTCAATGCCTATGTTGTGTATCGATGCCTGATTCATACACATTATTGTTCTTGATTTTTTTGTAAATTGGGATTTACATTACAAGTCATCTTCAACAGTCTCACCTAACATACTGATGGTGGTTTTCATGGCTCAATGCACGATGATTGCTTTCAAGAGCTGCTTTTTCGGGATAGCCCCGAAGAAGAGAGAGAAGCAATTGACGCTGCTATCCTGAAAGAGTCGCTTTTGGGAGCAATCATCAGCGTTACCTAACGACGAGAGAACAATTCACCATCCGCTGCTCGTGAAGGAGACTGACATATGTAAGCAGAAAGAGGCGTAAACATGAAGTCCAAGTTTTGTTTTCATCCCAAAATAAAACATTCAGATAGACCTATAAATGGTCACTTTTTAGCTGACTGCATATTGAATAACTCCTTTGCGAAAATTTTTAGTGTTCTGGGGAAAATAGGAACACTGTGAACTGGTTCAATCGTGAATAATAATAAATTACAATTATAAAACACTTTGTACGAGGTACTCAAGGTGATTCCCATCACAAACAAATAACTCACTAGCCAAAGTGCAATAAAACCAAGCAGTAAGGCAGCTACTTGATAACGAAATGCAAGAGAACATAAGTGAATCTTGAGGTTGGTTTTAAGCACTGCCACGTTATAATAATATCCTATTATAGCATATTAATTATTTGGATACAATAACACTGATGACCTGCCTGTGTTCGCCCGTTCTGTGTGACAGGTTCACAATAAATGGCCTCCCACTGACTGCACACACACACACACACACATCTCTGTTTGATACGATCCGTTATTTATAAGTGAGCATTTCACCCACGTGTCAATTCAGTTTAAACCTAATTTTTCACTTATCCTGGCATGTGCAACATTTCCCAAGGTCCACCGCATTGACGCTTGCACACTGAGCTTCTTTTATCGAGCTTTTCATTCGGACCTTGTTGGTCAAAGCCAATTAGGCTTTTCTGTATGGTGTGTATAAACTGATTGATTGCTTTCTAATAAATATAGACAATTATGACTTTTTTTTAAATAGCTGCAACAAAGCAAGTAGAAGAGGGAACAAATACTGCAGCTTTAGAAAATTGCCACATGTCAATGTTGCGTTAATATGAATTCTTTCGTGACCAATGTCATCTCATCTCTTCGTCAGAAACCGCTTAGTCTTATACAGGGTGACAATGAGCCGGAGCTTATCCCGGCAGACACAGGGCGCAAGGCAGGGATATATCCACGATGGGACGCCAGTCCATCCCGGGCAGAGGGCAATTAAGTTTGCAAGCCAATGAACCGATGCAGCAGCATGTTTTTTGGACTCTGGGAGGAAACCGGAGTGCCCGACAAAAACCCACGCAGACACGGGCAGAACATGCAAACTCCACACAGAAAGGCACCCGAGCTTAGATTCGAACCCGGGACCTTCTTGCTGTTAGGCGATAGTGCTAGCCACTGGGCCACCGTGCCGCCCCTCATGACCAATGTAATCCATGGAATCAATTTTTTGGGTTAGATCACGAAAAATGTCGTAAACCTGCCTTTAACGAGCACAGCCATTCAGCAAGGATCCTCACGTGAACAGGATCTGCAAATTCTTTACTATCTAAGCACATCAGTACATTGGAGAGCAAACCCACAACATTTACTATGAGGTAGCACAATTTGCTGATAATTGCAATCAGCATCATCAGGTATCTCTCACCAATGCTGAAAGCTACAAGTTTAATTTGTTTAACTGGATGAACACTCAAAAGACCAGGACAGTTTCGTTTGCAAAAATAACCTCAGTCAGTACGTCAGATTTTCTTTGGGCTGGCAGGAATCGTTGAGATATGAAATTCTTTTTGACAGCTGTCCAGCGGAGGAGGGGTAAGCAAATTACAGCATCTCAGAGCACTGGGGGAAATTTAGTCAGGACAAATAACCTAGGCAGCACATATAAGATTACAATAGGTTTTACCGTATCTTAACAGGTGTTAAGATCTTAACACCTGCATAATCGCCAGATACGGTAAAACCTATTGTAATCTTATATTTGTATACTGGCAAAAAAGTACCCATAGCGTTAACAGCCCCACCTAAGCTATAAAGCATTGATACTGCATTGTCTGGAGCTGACTGCCTTTTGGCAGCGACTGACACCGGCAAATAGGCTCAAAAGAAAGCCACTGCCAGGTGAAGGTTGGTCAGTTGAAGGACAATGCATAGGTTATCAAAGCTACCTGTTTGCATACTTTGCCACTAGTATGTGTGGCTTTTGCAAACTGGACACATTGTAAAATGTGTCTATTTTGGTGTTTGGGATTTTGTGGTGTTTGGGATTTTGTGGTGTTTGGGATTTTGTTAAGATCTTAACACCTGCATAATCGCCAGATACGGTAAAACCTATTGTAATCTTAGATTTGTATACTGGCAAAAAAGTACCCATAGCGTAGGCAGCACATCTTTGGACTGTGGGAGAAAACCCATGTGAACACAAGGAGAACACCCAATCTCTACACAGAAAGGCAGCCGAGCCAGGAATTGAACCCAGAGCCGTCTCTCGCTGTGAGGTGGCAGCGCAACTCACTGTGCCATCTCACCGCCCTGGGTGACACACATGCAAAATGGAAGTTAGGTTATTCCAGATGTTAACGACCATGGGATGGTGGCGGTGGTGGCGATATCATAAATGTTGGTCCGTAGAGGTCCGATTTTAGCCATTCAACAGATGTGGTATCTGGCAAGGTGCACTGCATCAACAGCAGCGATCACGATGACCTGACAATTACCTACAGTAATTCAAGAGATTTTCCTAACGCAATTCGCTCTGTAGAACAATAAGCCACCAGTGACCAATTGCAGTGGAGTTGCCAATCAAACAGGACATTGCCCCGACAGTTCGCAAGCCACGTCTTGCACACAATGCTCTCTCGAGAAGCTCAGCATCTTCCACCGGGACCCAGCTACCGCACAGTAATTATTCACTGCACCAACACAGCAGGTGCCAGCAGACGTGGGGCAAACCCCACCACTATCAATCAATCGCTCAATCAATCGGATTCCTTCAATTTAAGAGAGGGTCGGATGTGCCAAGGGGGTCGGATATGTGGTCAGACTTGCCAAGAGGATTGGCTATACGGTCAGAGGTTCTCAGAGGGTCAGATATGCGGTCAAACATGCTAAGAGGGTCGGATATGCAGTTAAACATGCAATGAGAGTAGCATATGCGGTCAGATTATGTTAGAGGGTCTAATATGCGATCAGACATTCTAACAAGATCGGATATGCGGTCAGACATGCTAGGATGGTCGGATATGCGGTCAGACAATTTAAGAGCAACGGATATGCAGTCGGACATTCCAAGAGGGTCAGACATGTGGTCAGAAATGCTAAGAGGGTCGGATATTAGACCATTCATGCTAAACGGATCAGATATGCAGTCGAGGGTATGAAAGACAGCTTGTCTTCGAAGGGAGATCACCGTACCAACAGGGAAGGACTGCTGTTTTGTATTTAAAATTCATGTCGCAGTATAATTAAAAGTGGGCATGCGGTGGCATTGATCCAGCAGGGAGCTGGCAAAAGACTGTGAATGTATTTTTGTAATTAACTAGACATATACTTACTCTGACCCAAGGGGTGTTCTGGTAGGATAGAGAATTTAACTTGGATGCCCGATTCATGGATAATACAATTGCACAAAAAAATTGCACTGTGAGAAAATTGAATACCGTTTCAATATTTAAACAGGGTTGGGTCTTTGAGCTCCACTTCAGCATAAGCGTGCGGCTGTGAACACCAAACCACTAACAAATTGGCTCGTGTTAGCATAATAAATGCTCCTCTAACCTAACTATTCCACCCATCTCACGTTTCTTCTCTAAATAATCTGCATAGGGGGCGGCACGGTGGCCCATTGGGTAGCGCTGGCGCCTCACAGCAAGAAGGTCCCGGGTTCGAATCTCGGCTCAGGTGACTTTCTGTGTGAAGTCGGAATGTCTTCCCCGTGTCTGCGTGGGTTTCGCCAGGTACTCCGGTTTCCTCCCACAGTCCAAAAAACATGCTGTGGCATAGGTTAATTGGCTTGCAGACTAAATTGCCCTCAGTGCCCAGTGTTGGACTGGCGTCCCATCGTGGGTATATCCCAGCCTTGCGCCCTGTGTCTGCCGGGATAGGCTCCGGCTCAACACGACCTTGTACAGGACTAAGCGGTTTCTGACAATGAGATGAGATAAGATAATCTGCATAGGAAGGACCGCACCGTTCATTCATGCCATCGGTGCACGCACGAGCCCCTGCTGCTGGGGCACAACTCACATGGAAACCTTTATGAACACATGCGCCTACATGTGATCACTCATGCCCTGTTGTTTTTTTTACAATTTCACATCCAATCTATCTCAGTCTGTAATTAGCAGTGCTTCTCATGGTTTTATTGGCCGTCATTTCAAGCGACGGAATTGAGTTTGTCGTCAAGCTTTACTTCCAATATATATTCCAGAAGAGACAGCTTGGCCTTCCACAAAACGTGGACAGACATCACAATTAACACATGGCTGCGCATCGCTATGCATGCACGGGGGAGAACTGAGCTTGGAGCATTTTTGTTTTAACTCCAAGGCTTCATATCACACAAAATAAAAGGTCAAATGTGTATAAACGGTGACAGGGCAGAGCGCTCTGCAAACCTTAATATAGTACAATCGGAAAGCATACGTCGCCAGGCGTGGTGCTGACCACACAACTACCTCAAGGACCGTGCAGAACATAATAGGTGCTCACCAACGGTTCTTGTGTCACGAATAGCCAGGAAATGCTATGTGAGAGATATATATCTTTTGTGTATACAGTTCATAAACAAAACACCAGCATGGATAGCCTTTAGATGCATAATTTATTAGCAGCACAATATGTATCCTGCATACCATTACAAAATGTTTACAGTGCAAAATACTGAATTTTAAACAGTGTGGCACTGTTGAAAAACATAACACAAGCCTTCCTAAAAAACTGCAACACATTGTGAAAATCATCTCCCTGTCCAAACGAGTTCGAGAATACACGATGCTCACCACAGCTGGTGGCTTGAACGCCATGGCAGAAATTCCACATTCCGATACCTGCAGCTGTTGTCTCTCTCTCCACAAGACACTCAACTGCTGTCTTTCCACCAAAGCAGGTGACCGACACCGTCGACTCTAGGGGGGACGACAAAGAGAGCTGACCCCTTCAACACAAGCGTGAAATTGCGACGGTTTCGACCGCAAGTCGAGCGCTCAAAGCCACGAGGCCTCTGGGTCGGTGCCAGCGTATGAGCGGTGATTCGCAAGCGTGCAAAAGATCGGAGGCAACGCGGGCAAGATAAAGTACTCGGCTGTTACCATGTTTCGGGCGTACACACAAACAGACCCAGCGCTCCTCCGTACGCGAGTCCTTATCTATCACAGAGAGAAACAAAACACGGATGTGCAGCCGAGTTGAGACGATAACGGACGTTTTGTGAAATTTCCACTTGCACCCCCCCCCACCTCAAGAAAAGGAGGACCTAGATTATAGTCTCAAACGTTTCTTTGCCTACACGAGATATTTATGTAAACAATATATTCCTGGATATCCGAAGCAGCTAATTAGTCATGTAACAATATATCAAAAAAGATGATTATTGCACTGATGGTGCACATGTAAAACTGTGGGCACAAAGATGTACCATATGTAGATTATACAAATTACATGTGAAAATGTGCAACATATTTAGACTAAAAGTATGAAACGAACTAACTTATATTGACACGGATAAGACAAGTAACACAATACAGTACTATCGAGACAAAACAGTTTATGAAATCATTACAGTGAATAGAGAAAATGTATTGAATCGTTTCAGAGTGGTGTGTATTATAATATACCTGGGCACAGCAATTGTATGATTATTGGTTTCAGCCAGATTCCCCTGTGCATGAAGTTTCATGGACGTTTAATGAATGTTATTATTATTTTTACAGTAAAAAAGCACCCAGTGAGCTTCCAAGCTCTAGAGGCGAGGTTCCTGCAACACAATTGTCCTTGACCAATTCGCTACTTGCAAAGGTCAAAGTATCTCCATGTTCAAGCGAGTACTTGGCAGTACCCACGTCCCCAGGCCATCCAAATCCAGCGGTGGACATTTCCTATTACCATGGCAGGGCCAGTTACAGCGCAGGATCCCTGGTGAATTACGAAAAAGCATTACTAATTTTTAGTCAACCCAAGGGGGGGAAAAAAATCAGCCGTACAATGATTTAAGCTCAAACCCTGCATGCTCCAAACTGCGACGAATCAAACAAACATCCAGAAAGATATCTTCGAAATGCCTTACAGCAAGTACCCTGAATTTGATGCCCAGCCTGAAAATCTTTTCATGTCGAATGTGCATATTCGCCCCATGTCCATGTGGGTTTTTGGCCAAGTACCCCGTATTTCTTCCACAGTCCAAAGACACCAATTGCCAAGGTTGGCTTGCTGTCTAAAGTTCCCGCAGTGTCCTTCGATGGACTGGCTGCCCATCTAGGACAATGCTCTGCCTTGTGCCCAATGTCTGCAAGGATAGGCTGCGACCCCCACCGCAACCCTGTGCAGGATTAATCAGGCACTGATAATTTATTAACGACAATGCATTAAATAATATCTTGTGCACAATGTGTAGAAATTTCGAACCTCTTTAGACGCAAGCGTCCAAGTTGGGATGCTGGTCCCGCAGCCCACACAGCCATCCGCGCGGAGGGGAGCCACGCCAATTTTTTGGGCAGTGTGTGGGCGGCACAATAAGATTTCTGCAGGCGGCCAATCTCGCACAATTGAATGGCCCCAGCAGCAGACTCGGCTAGGCACACTGCAGGTGATGGTTAATACAACCCGGGTTTAACTTTCAGGGAAACCACTTTGGCTGAAACCTCCAAACTTGTGTTGAAGGAGCACATAGCTCCAGGGTACAAATCTGCAAAAAGATACAGTGCCATGGCTTCATTTGCATTAACCGTCGTTTCCGTGTACACATGTTCTCATTTGTGCTCACAGCTATATTAAGCGCAATATCTTTCATAGAATGAATATTTATCAGGTGAGATTGAACCAGGTTAACTGGAAAAAAAAAACAATCTAGGAGGCAATCAAACGTGAAGGTCTGCACTGACTCGTGAATCCCCTTGCTGTACTGCCACCTTATGCCTAACTTACAGCCAAGCGTGTGCGAGGAATCTACACATCAGTGAAATCCCTCAAACCATTCATTCATCAGTGGCACTGAATTACAGGAACTCAATATTCAAAATATTCACAGCCACGTAAACCATAAAAGTGCTGCACTGATATCTACAGATTAACATAATTATAGTCGTTCAAAATTCTACTGCTGTTTGACCATATTTCACCGTGCTGGTCTGTGCAGGTTGGTGACGGAGGGGGAAAAGAGATGTTCGCTATGGCCAGGAAACTGAAGTTAGGAAACCAGGTTTATAGATCAGCGCCGACCACTGTGCCACGACTGCTGCTGGGTGGCATTGTAATAAGTCAACAGCGACTTCTCTACGGAAAGTCTGGTCTTGCCTCCAGACTCAACTATCCCTTACTCGAATCGTTGGTGGCCGTCTTGGCATTCGACACAACTAAACTTTACAATTTACAGCTCGGGAACTTTGGATGCTAAATATATGGACATAGCCTCCTTCTGTAGAGTTCGCCAAGACGAATTTCAGGACACCAGCTGCGTGTCCACCCAACTCAAACGTGCACATCGGTTCTCAGCCACGCCCAGAGATCCAAGCTAGCAACGCAAAGGCTATGTAGGAGTAGCTTCAGATGCCTCACAGTGACAGAAAACTCCCTTTGGTCATCAAAGTGAGAGCAGCTGCTCTCTAATCTGGCGCTGTTGTACATGGCAAGCAAAAAAAAGGAGGCGCCAAAATTTTGGAATAAGCAATCTCCAAATTTGCAAAGGCAAGATCAAAGAAGTTTGGACCTGCTGTAACTTTAATTAGGACTCAAATATATCAAACGAGAGAGGAGTCACGAAATAAATGAGGCAATTAGAAGTATTTTAAATGAGAGACTTAAGCGTACGAATGTTAAAATTAAATGTTTGAGACAAGCGTGTCTGTTTCAAGCGCAAAATGTTCGAGAACATGAGCGTTAAGATGATTATACAAGAGCAGATGCGATGTCACCTGGGTGTGACCATGTGAGACAAACCAAATCGAGAGGGGGGGTCCCTCAATTTACCCACTGCCCACACCCAGCTGAAAAAAGTACTGAGCGAGACCCTTTGACTTCTAACTTCATTGGGTTTTTTTCTTCATAAACGCATACTTATTGATCGCTTGGCTCTACTACACAAGCTGGGAACCCAAGGGGACAACCAGTCTTGTTTGGAAGTGCGACCCACGTGAATAAGTCACGACAACACAGTCCAGTTTAAAGGCAAGCACAGGAAGCTCAGAGAGAGTTGTTCTGAACGACAGAAACAGCAATAGAACGTCAAAAACTGCACACAATCTACCCAGTGTTTATGGAGCAATCAATATTAATGTTACGGACACTTCTCTGCGCAACAGGACAAAATGCATCCCGAAGGCAAAGAGCCCCTTTGTTAGCGAGTGTTTCAAGGCCGGTGACAACAACAATGCAACCCGAAAGGCAATCGTTGGGTCATTTTCTTGTTTACATCTTTTCCTTTGAGAATCCTGCAGGGACACAACAAGCTGCTCACAGGAATATATTTTTTTCTGCGACAATGTAAACGTCCGTGTTCCGTATTATGGATATCATGGGCGAGATGACAGCCATACAACGAAAGTGAACGAACGCATTATAATGGAAGCAACATAGGCCCAACATTAAGCTGACTTCTTTCATGGCAAAGAAAGAATATTTCATTTTGAAGTCTGGCTGCAGTTGCGCATCTCGGAGAAACCCGTTCTTCTCCGGTGAGTTAATGGGCTTGAAATGAATGCAGAGGCATATCCTTACAGTGGTTCCTAAAATGTGCTTTTAAAACATCACTGCCACCTGGCAGTGAACGCATGACAATACAGCAAGGAGCGGCTTATTTGTTTAAAAATGTCATGTGATCGCAAAAGAAAACCACTGTGTGTTTATTCCAAAGGTTGCTTAATGTTTAACAATCATATTGTCAAAATGTGATGATTCATGCAACATAAATTTAACATATTCATAACGGCAATTGTTCGGTTTTGCAGTCAAAATTCTGCGTTATTCTGCATACGATATCGAGGCATGATGGCAAGGACAACGTAAGCTGTGATGACCTCTCAAGCTATGAAACAAATTAAATACTTTGTTTACTGCATACTAATTAGACATCAGCAACCATTTGAAACAAGAAAAGCATGGAAAAGCATCGGTGGGCTAGCGGAATAATGGCAAAGAAATGTAACCTCATTTGTCCACCTACGCTATGCTCCACCGCAGCAGCACATTCTGGGTTTTGCATTTTTTGTCTAGTTTGAGCTCAATTATATTTATGACTGGCTATTGCTTAAATAATATCCTTGGGTGCTCTGTCAGGGGCAAATCTGGGGAATTATCTACATAGCAAGCCACTGCCTGCTGATGAAACTCTGCAAGTCTAAGCCTCGTCAGAGTTTTCCTTTGCAGGTCACGGCTAGAGAGATTGGTCCAAAATGCTGGCGAGCCAATGTATTAAGTGCCTTCATTCATCAAATATAAATCATTACTGTAAAAAATAATAATTGCATTTGTACGTGCTCTGATACACACTTGTGCATTCTCTGACAGGTATAAATCCAATCACAGCTATACCTAATGAATTTAACAATATAATTAACACTAACATTTTCAACTTGTGCCACGCAAAATTCACTCGCTCTGGAAGATGGAGAATGACATTGAAACACGAGGAACCACAGCCCAATGGTGCACCGGCGCGAACAATTTATTCAAGGCTTTGCATTCGTCAATGGAGATGTTTTCAGGGAATTAACAAGTGTTCACACGTGGAATGAAACCAGAGCACGTGGAGAAAATCTACGCGTGCCAAGGAGCAACGCTCTATCCCAAACAAATGAGTCCTATCTGCTGCGCCACCTTCTCCTGGCAAGCCAGGGTGCGGCGTCTCGTCATGAACAGGAAGGGAGTTGCATGATCTACCAACCCTTCCCTCCACGGTGCTGGATTACAGGGGTGTGTCACCAATGCTATGCATTCTCAAATAGGGAGACCAGCAAAGCAGCCAATGCCATGCCAGTCAAAACTGCTGCAGCAAAACCTCCCAACTATACGAAATTGCAACTGGCCCAGCTAAAAGAAAAGGGTAATTCGTGTCTGGATGGGAAGCATGACAAAAAGACACTCAAATCACTCCTGGGATGTGTCAAGTTTCTAACCTCAGTGGACAATTGACTCCCAACAAAATAGAGTGACATTGTCAGATGTCAACAGTGGCTGCTCTTTAAACGGACTGAACACGAATACAGAGATATGCCAGTCAGTCTTTAAGCTGGAAAGAACCGTCGAGCAGTGTAGCTCTTTACAATATTTGTCCAGCAGGGAAGGGCAAGCAAGTTACAACATCTCAGGGCACTCGAGGCAATTTAGTCAGGATTGTGGGAGAAAAACGGACTGCCCGGTGAAAACCCACATGGAAATGGGGAGAACATGAAAACTCCACAAAGAGGTGTACCTGAGCCGGGCATCAAACTCAGACATTATTGTTGTGAGGCAGCAACGTTACTCGCAATGCAACTGTGCTGCTCACATATGGAAAACGGAACGTACAGTGATGCTTCAGGGATAGCCGGAGGAATAAACAGTCCCCGGTGCACATGAAAGCAGGAAGATAACATGTTGCAGGGCGGCACGGTGGCCCAGTAGGTTGCGCTGTCGCCTCCTCACAGCAAGAAGGTCCCGGGTTCGAATC
>JAZEWT010000009.1:16293974-16318667 GCA_036362905.1 Mordacia mordax | reverse complement strand
ACCCGGGTTCAAATCTCGGCTCGGGTGCCTTTCTGTGTGGAGTTTGCATGTTCTCTCCCCGTGTCCGCGTGGGTTTTCACCAGGCGCTCTGATTTCCTCCCACGTCCAAAAAACATGCTGCTGCATAGGTTAATTGGCGTGCAGACTAAATTGCCCGTAGTGCCCGGGATGGACTGGCGTCCGATCGTGGGTATATACCTGCCTTGCGCCCTGTGTCTGCCAGGATAGGCTCCGGCTCACCACGACCCTGTACAGACCAAAGCGATTTCTGGTAATGAGATTCGATGAGATAACATGTTGTTTCTTGTTTCATTGTTGCATTCGAGAGAAAACCCATCCATAAAACAACGGGTGAGTGACACTCATAAGTTCATATCAGACTGAAACGAACCTGCGCTACTGCCTCCAACAGTGTTCCATGCCAGTTGTCTCGTACAGGTTCCATTTATGTGTGACCTACCAACCGCACCTACAAGCCACACTGAATGTGAACCGCCCACCCACTAAAACAAACCAAGGACGCAGTCAAATAGTTGCTGTGAAGATAAATCCTTAAAGGACACTTCAACTGGCACAATTTCTTCAATTTACCAGTAGTAAGTCAACTATAACTTTACTTAAGTAGGTCTAGAGTTGTAACAGAAAATCGAGAGAGGTTTCCTCTGCACAACGTCCATACAAGCCGCACACATTTCATACTCAGTGAACAAAAAATCCAAATGGTCAGGGGCGACAATGGACACTTAAGAGAATTGTGGCAATTTCAGGAATTCACGAGTTCAGGAATTGGTGCAGACTTCTGAAGAAAGTCAGAGTGAGCGAAGGCCACATGGAATGTGATATTTAGTCTTTTCAGACGACTGGGCGGCACAGCGACGCGCTTCACAGCAAGAAGCACCTGGGTGCGAGTCCCAGCCCTCTGTGGAGAGTTTGTGAATTCTTTGCGCACCCACATGGATTTCCTCCCATGGCGAAATACAGTCACTGTATGGCAGATAACAGCTTAACATATAAAGGATGCACTGTGTGGTTAATGTCGGTGTCGGCTCACACTATTGTTGCCTTTCCTCTCCCCTACAGTTTCTCGTGCCTCTGAGACATTTCCTCTAGCTTTTCGCGTGAAGAATTACTGTGTCGTTATGAACGATAAATTATTATTATTATTGCAAATGGGCGGCACGGTGGCCCAGTAGGTAGCGCTGTCGCCTCACAGCAAGAAGGTCCCGGGTTCGAATCTCGGCTTGGATGCCTTTCTGTGTGGAGTTTGCATGTTCTCCCCGTGTCCACGTGGGTTTTCGCCGGGCACTCCAGTTTCCTCCCACAGTCCAAAAACATGCTGCATAGGTTATTTGGCTTGAGACTAAATTGCCCACAGTGCCCGGTGATGGACTGGCGTCCCATCGTAGGTATATCCCTGCCTTGCGCCCTGTGTCTGCCGGGATAGGCTTCGGCTCACCGCGACCCTGTACAGGACTAAGCGGCTTCTGACGATGAGATGAGATTATTGCAACTGTGTGGTCGCTCCCGTGGAAGGCAGTGAATTGTGTTGCTTGCGGCTCAGCCTCGTGGCGTTTGCCACTCAATAGCCTGCGTTTCATGAAACATAAACTTTGTGTGTCAGGCCCTAAAGAAGCACAATACATCCACACTTTGTGCAGGGGAAATGCGACAACTTCACAATGCATTCAATTTAACTTTACACTTATTTCATTAACCCAAACGCTCATTATACACGGAGAGGGCTTCCCGAGGCTAAGTTGATTTGTCTCCTACGTTCATTGTAAATACCATGTAAACAAACCACAGCGCGCATTGCTCTGCATGACAAATACGTCCCTGTTGTCGCATCCGTACGCAAAAGCAACTAAATCTGCTTAACCTGTCTTTTTCGCGATCGTTAAGCATCCAAGACAACCATCACCAAAAACTGCTTTGGACTGATGTGGGTTTTAACGGCTCGATGCACGACGATTTGCTGTCACTACGTTTACTGACTCTTTGATATGCGCTGTTGCCGTGGTCAGTGCAGACGTTTTGTTGTGTTGCAGGAATCCCACATCCACAGCTTGCAAGCTCACTGGGTACTCTCTGCTGTAATAATAGTAAACGTCTATCCAAAGCTGTTCTTTTGCGATAACCGTGTGGAGCCCCCCCCTCTCCTTTGCAACGTTTCGCCTCCTGCATTGGAGGCATCCTCAGGTGGACTGAGATGACAAGGTTATCCCAAAATAACAGCTTTGCAAAGCAATCACCAAAACTGATTTTTGTCTTTATTTTGTGAAGAATAAAGCATTGTCCCCAATAAACTCATTGAGCTCTGCGACTTAGTCTTCAGATACCGGGTTGTCAAATATACACCTGGTGATTTATTTATTCAGAGACCCAAGGTCAGATGTGCTCACCAACAAAAGAAACCACACCACTAAATCTCCAGCAGCACTTATCTATCTACTGCTGGATGAAAGAGTCTCCCACGTTGTAACCATTCCTCGCATGGTCAACGTGACATCTGGCTTCTGCACACGTGCTGATTCATCCTTTCGGGCATATTCGCTTCTTTATCTGCAATTCCACTGTCAGTCTTGACCAACAGCCCGAGGAGCCAAGTGTCCCGCACAAACCCCAGTTACTTAAAAAAGTCTCATCTCATCTCATTGTCTGAAACCGCTTAGTCCTATACAGGGTCACGGTGAAGCCGGAGCCTATCCCGGCAGACACAGGGCGCAAGGCAAGGATATACCGACGATGGGACGCCAGTCCATCGCCGGGCACTGCGGGGCAATTTCGCCTGCGAGACAATCAACCTATGTAGCAGCATGCTTTTTGGACTGTGGGAGGAAACCGGAGTGCCCGGCGAAAACCCACGCGGATACGGGGAGAGCATGCAAACTCCACACAGAAAGGCACCCGAGCCGAGAGATTCGAACCCGGGACCTTCTTGCTGTGAGGCGACAGCGCTAACCACTGGGCCACCGCGCCGCCTTACTTAAAAAAGTAACATGTTAAATTTTACAACAGTTGTGCGCTGTGCGGATACGTGAACAATATGCTAATCAAGCTGCATAATGAAGATAAAAAGGTTGAGAGTATCATGAATAAATTAATTTACTAATTATCAGTACCCGCTTACTCCTCTAGAAGGCCTCGGTGTGCCGGGGCCTATCCAGGCAGAATAACGACGCACGGCAGTGCTATACCCAGAATAGGATGCCAGTGTATCACAAGACACTGGGGGAAAAGTAATTAAACACTGTCTCGTTAAACTCAACTGTGGTGGGGAAAAAACCCACGCAGACGTGGGAAGAACACGCAAACTCCACATAGAACGTGCAAATTATACTCGTGTAAACTCGACACTGCTCACGGGTTTTATACTGAATTTATTGTGCACTGATGTAGGCTTTCAGGGCTCGACGTATGAAGACTGCGCTTTCAAATCCGCTCTTTCAAGATAGGCGTGGGCAGCACCACTGTGCTCCTTCGCGACATTTCGATCCCCTACATGAGTAGACATCTTCAGCGTTGCGTTACGCCATACCGCCCAGAGATGCCTCCGGCGTGGTGGAAGATAATCATCGCGAAGAGGGATGAGCAACGCTCGCTACGGCTGTTCCTAAGGAGCAGCTCTTACGAGCAACTCTCAGCGGATTGTTTTTTTTTTGCTCTTTAGAAGCCAGGCCAGAGAGTAGTAGGTGTGGGGGGTTGGTTGACGTGAGGGGGGGGGGCACGGTGGGATGACAGACAGGAGGCACCATTTACCACAGTGGCAGACAAAATACTGTTTTTGCGCGGAGGGCAATTCGAGAGGCCCGTCAGCGCTTGATCGTAACGACGAGTCTAAACGGTGGGCAGCGCCACTGCGTCAGCCAGGTCGCGGGAGAGTGCCGTCACAATGCCGCCGCCTGGCTCCCATCTCACTCCCCCCTCCACCAAACCTCCCCACCGCTCCCTCCCACCCAGCCAGCGTTGCACCCCTCCACAGCAATGTGAAAGGCAATTATAATCGGGTGACAGTCGCGCGCAGGACAGAGGTTAAATTTGGCCCCTGGGTATAAATTACTGCGGTTGCCGCCGCCGTCAGGAAGGAGAGGTGCCGCCAAGGCTACGGTAACAAGATCGCGTCAAGCAAGAAGCTAGGGCCAAGCTTTGGCTGCTTTGCATTTGTGTGCACGTGTGTGTGTACGCGTGTGTGTACGCGTGTGTGTGCACACAAACACGCGTACACACACGCAGACACGCGCACACGGTGGCTTGGCAGTTAGCACACGCTTGGATACAAACATGATGACCCGATGTGTACTCTTTTGCCAGTATACATACATAAGATTACAACAGGTTTAACCATATCTGGCGATTATAACACCTGCATATGATGATCCGAGTTAGAATCCATCTCACGGCCAACACCAGTGATGATTTTCTGAACCGGTCCTGGAGCCTTACTTAAGTCGACTCGGCGACAAATGACTATCGAGTGAAGTGTGCAATTATTGCCATGAGAGAGACAAAGGCGGCCAGGCGTGGTGCTGTTCAACCACCACCTCGTGTGCTATGTCGACCTTCATAGATGCTCGCTAACGGCACTTGACCGTACAGTTTGTTAAGGCTATACGGGTTTTCCTTGTCTTGTTCGTATGTACGTACGTGCCGGTGTACGTACATGCCCGTGTGCGCGTGTACAGGATTGGTGGCGTAGCGGTTACGCGCAACGCGCTCTCAACCCAACAAACCTAGGTTCAATCCCCGGCGAAACACATCACAAGCAATATCACTATTGGCAATTGTTGTCCAAACCTGGATTGGGCATACCCAAGGTTGACTCAGCCTTCAATAGACTGCTTTATTCATGTGTACAGTTTACACTGACAGTAACACAGGGGTGGATGGGCATGGTATTATAAACACAATTCTCCTACACGTGCAATGCTTGTCTTTATAGACACTGCCTAACAACACTTGCCCCTATGGCTTGTAAAGGCTAAATGCACGCATGTACTCATGTGCAAATTATACCACTGCCACCAACGCCAACCTTAATAGGTGCTCGCTAATAAGACCGAGCAGTTAACATGCCTAAACGGTGCAAAACTGCCGTTTCCTCTGTGTCGCGGAAGGAAAGCGGGGGTCAGAGGGGAATTGGAAATGGGCGAGCGAGGAAAAGTGAGAGCCAAGCGTTGCGAGGGTGTGGGAGTGAAGGAGGGGGGTGGGAATGGACGAAGGCTCGTTGGAGAATCGTGAGCGAGAGCAAATGACGGAACGCTCTTACCGTGTAGATGACGAGACACAGCATCCCGGCAAGCGTCAACGAGCTGATGGAAAAGGACAACGCGTCCACGCCATCTGCGATGCACACGAAGCAGGTGCACGGTCACACTCGAGCGCACGGCGGAACGAACGGGATGGGAAGACAGACGCATTTGCACATTTTTAAACGCATGAACATAGTAAACAGATTACGCAAATATATATTCACATGATCAGAAACACATACGCACGCGAAGATATATAGCGTCCATAAAGCCTGTACTTTTCAGTGGGCGGCCAGCATCACATCCGGCTGCCTTTCTCCAGTAGCGACGTCTACACGTCGCAGCAGGGACTCATTTGAGGCCGAGTCGCCATGCAGGAGACCCAGAATTGGTTCAATCATCACTGCTGGTGGCCACGAGAAGGAATCAAACTTAGGCGCTGTATTTAACTACTGTACGAGCACTCCCTATATTGACACAGACACGTGAACACACATACACAGGTGTAATATATAAAGACAAAGATCCCCCATATAGCCTTAACAGACTGTAGGGTAAAGTGCCGTTAGCGAGCACCTATGAAGGTCGATACGGTACACGAGGTGGAAAATAGTCACTGGTGTTGGCCGTGAGTGGGATTCGAACTCGGGTCGCCGGATTTGTAGCCCAGCGCGCCTACCGCTGGGCCACCGCACGTGTAATGCAATGCACGCGCACACATGCACACACGAATATACCCGCAGAGTGACTTAAGTGCCCACAGAAAACTACCCACGGAGAAACACGTATGCACATGTACAAATACATAGGTCAACATGCAAACGCACGTACACGGTCGGACACACACTAACGTCGCCGTCAACCACCGTCACTGTGTTCTTATACAGCGCTGCCTTTTCAACGCTTTCCACTGCAAATTGCTCAATTGGGATACACGTCGCAATCATCGCCTCCTACTGACCGGAAGGCTAACGTCCCCGATCACTCCTGTAAACGAGACTGTCCTGGAGTCCAGACTTCTTACCCCATCAATCCAAGGCATCCCCACTAAGGTCGATGAGTTCAACACGACATAGCATCTCATGGGATGCATTGACAGTTGTTTAAAAAAAAAAACACAAGTTGAAGAACCATAACCACCATTAACTCACGCTGCCTTAATGTAAAAAAAACTATAAGTTAACAATGTAAAAGGGAAGAGGCTTTACCCATTTTCTGGCAATAATAGTGTTAATTTCGTAAAACACCAAATAGATACTTTTCATAAAGTGTCAAGTTTGCATACATTATCAAAATATTCTCAAAGCATGTTGTTTGCAGTGTTTACCACCAACGTGTGTGGTTGCTGCAAAAATGACACTTTATGAAAAGTGCCTAATTGTCGTTTTATAAACTTAACACTATTGTCAGCAAATGGGTAATAAAGCCTCTTCTTTTTACCAACTCTACTTGCAAAAAGTACCCATAGTATAAGTTAACATTTCCAAGCTTTTACATACGGAGAAACGTTGTGGCGTTATTATAAGTTTAATATAACCCTTTATTTTCTTGTATAAAGTAATTGCCTATAATGATTGTTCAATTCCACAGTAATATCGGTGACTCTTTTTGATAATAATTTCATTCCAATTGCACTATCAGCACGGTTAGATGAAATTAAGAAATGTCCCATTTGGAACGCTTTACGTCAAGCAGTAGCCGAGAAGAAGTGCTAAAAGGATGATGTCATAAGCCTACTCCCAAAGTCACTTGAATAGCCTCACTTACAAAGACTGGGAAACCTTCTAGAAGTCCTATAAACCTTGTTGCCAGCCACAAGAACCAACGTTTTGTCGAAAACCCACCTTCCACCCACAACAGCCACTCAGTAAGTTTTTGCTAGGTGAACAGAGTGTGCCAAATCTTTACTATCTCGGCACACTGGTGCGTTGGTGAGCAAACCAACAACATGTACAATGAAATTCGACGTTTCGCTGACGATTGCAATCAGAATGATCAGGTAACGCGCACCGATTTGGGACGAGCCGCTGAGATACTATTGAATTAGCACGATATATCGAGAGTCACCCAGCGGGGAGGGGAAAGCAAGTTACAACATCTCAGGGCACCAGAGGAAGATTAGTCAGGGCAATTTACATAGGCAACATGTCTAGATTGTGAAGTAACTTGAGCTCACGGCAAAACATATAAACACTACACAGAAAGATACCGGACCTGGGCATCGAACCCGGGCCCTTATTACTGTGAGGCAGCAGCACTAATCCCTGCACTACCCTTCCAACTCAATATTCCTTCAGAACACAGGAACATTTTGAGGGCTTAAAGCAGTAAATGAAATGCAGAAAAACATATCAATGGACCTGTGCGAGAGAAAAGTAGGCGAATATGTAATTTACAAAGTGAAGAGATAAAAGAAATATAATTGTATAGGACAACTAGGTCAGACACTTGATGACAGGTTGTAAAATAAAAATGTAACAAAGGATTTTTGGGAAGCGATTGAGATTGCAGGAGGAGGTATTATTTCAAGGGGGGCATTTAATGAAAGTGGCCAACTTTCATGAAGGGTGGCAGACATTGGAGAGAAGGGAGGCTTTTGGCCAGCAGTGGAGCTGCTAAGCAAGGAATAAAATATCACTTCGAGATCTCACTTGGTTGTAAATAAAAGATAAAAGAGAATAACACTAATGGGAGAGTTCACCGTACCTAGAAGGTGAACAGTTCAAATCTTTGTCTGAGATTGGTACAGAACATCATCATGCCTCCCACAGTCAATAAAGCACAGCCTTGCAGCTGACCTTGAAAAGTGAATGTGGAATTTCCATCGCTAGCTCAAGGCGACCGACAAAAAAGAACTCCGCCACTCACGGTGCCAGTGGACTTTGAATCTTTATATAATTCCAACTAAGCATGCATACACACACGCACTCGAATGTACGAATGTGCACGCAAATGCACTGACAAACAACCGAAACACACGTGCATAATCACAGGAATAAGGTGTCATCTGCCTCTGTGGCTCCAGCAACCACAATGTTATGGGATGGAATTCATCTGCTAATTGAACAACCTTACGAGACTCTGCCTTGGCAATGCTAGGGGGTTCATTTCAGTGGATTTAAAATTCCAATTTCACATCCCATTTTCCCATTTTTAAGAACAATGCTCACAGACACGCATGTACACATTAAGCAAAATATCCCCATATAGCTGAATAAATTATTGGGGCCAGTTATTATTATTTTGCAGACGCCTTTATCCAGGGTGATATGTTGTTAACATGCGCTTGTTAATGCCAGCAAGGTATGTAAGCAGGAGCTGTGATAAGTACTTCACCCAGTTGCTGTCTGTCTCACCAATGCTTATTGTTATCATACTGAGGCAGTAATTCAGGTCAGGTTCGGTTAGCATATACCACCGATGTCATCCACGGCCAAGGACCAAACTCAGGTAACTGGCATAATAGCACAGTGAGCAAACCACTGCAACTTCCAATCACCCTGGGTATCACCGCAGAGGAGGATGCTAGGGCAAGTACTTACAGCAGTATCAATTATGGCCGGCACGGAAAATGAGAAGGCCAGTTGGCAAGAACCATATCCAGCTGCCTTCACGTCCCAGTACTCGTTTAAGGCTCGGCCAACCCAGACGAGGTCCGAGGCAGGTCTGGATGCTACTCGCCAGATATTTTAAGCCGTGGCTAGGAATCTTGCAAAGGTGGCGAAGTTTGTGAGCACAGCGCACCGCTGAGCCACCGCTCTCGACGCAGGGCCGTAAACACTGCACAAATCGGAGTCGCTCGTTTAACCCTTGACCGAGCGACACAGTCGAAGCGTCACCATTCCGCGCTCTATGCGTGCGCGAGGACTGCCTAACAAATGAACCGGTAAACCTCAACACTCATAATTAAATATGTACACCTAATTTTTAATCACCTAATGCTCTAATTGGAAGCTATCTGCATAGCTGGTAAGTCAAATTAATTGTAAGGTGTCAAAGGTTTTTGCTGTCACTATATAAATTCATTATTTCAATATACAGACAACCGACGACAGCTACATTTCTATATACTGTACCGTGGTAATGAACAAGTGGATACGCGTGCACGTACGTGGACTCCGTGTGGAATGAGTTCTCACCTCCGTGATTTTTATCCCTTCAACTAACTGCGTAATTCCACATTCCCATGGCCGGCAGTGGGCAACTGCCCAGAGAAATCATAGGCTAAGTTACCACCTGACTGAGATTTAAAATCTTGGCCTCTTGATTGTGAGTGCCTTCATATTGCATGCCGTTAATGAGCACAAAGATTGTGTACATATTACGCGCATGTAATTATGGAACCGGGAATCATTGAAAAAACTAATTGGCTTCGCTACATAATTTTGATCGATCGCATTTTCGAATCAACTCAAAAATCTAGAGTGATGTCCTTATACCAACATCGTCTCTGTTTCTCCCGTTAAGTGATCCCACATGGAATCGGGTGGCATTGCTATTGTCAACCCACAGACGTTCAGAAACGTACATAAATGCAAATGACCTGAAACATGCTGAAGACACCTGAAATTGTCCCTAAAAATCTCAATCAGACCATGTTGAATACTGCAACTTTTGCCTTGGTGCTGATAATTATAAATAAATGTGTAATACAACGGGCGGCGCGGTGGCCCAGTGGTTAGCGCTGACGCCTCACAGCAAGAAGGTCCCGGGTTCGAATCTCTCGGCACGGGTGCCTTTCTGTGTGGAGTTTGCATGCTCTCCCCGTGTCCGCGTGGGTTTTCGCCGGGTACTCTGGTTTCCTCCCACAGTCCAAAAGCATGCTCCTGCATAGGTTGATTGGCTCGCAGACTAAAATTGTCCCGCAATGCCCGGCGATGGACTGGCGTCTCGTCGTCGGGTGTATTCCTGCCTTACGCCCTGTGTTTCCGGGATAGGCTCCAGCTCACCGTGACCCTATATAGGATTAAGCGGTTTCAGATAATGAGATGAGGTGTAATACAACAACAACAAAAACCCAAAAATGTTACTGTTGCTGATTTTCCGTTCTCATGTCGTTGTTGTTGATGTGCCGTTCTCTCCGTAGCTCTGTGCAGCGCTTTGTGACCTTCGGGTGAAAAGCGCTCTAGAAATGCAATTATTACTATTATTGGTGTATGTCCGCAGGCTTGCTTACGTGTAGGTATAAATAATAAGCAGGAATTGTTCAAACCTACAGCGGCTTGTGTGCAGGCATATGTATGCACACATGAACTTGCGCATCCATTCACGTTTGGACAAGTCATTTGCCGCACTCGCTGCATGTACGACGTGGTGGGTGACCTTGCTGCGGCTCGAATACTGAAGATGCAGCATATTCGCGGTGGCACACGTCGGTGGTTCACGAGTACGTTCCGAGCGGGCTGCTGCTGTTGCAACATCGCACAGGAAGCCATTCTCATTTTTACCATCGCCGTTATCATCGCCTCCGTGAACGTCACGGTGAGGATACGGAGCACGTATTGGGTATGAGAATGCACTTCGTTGTGTTTTCATTACTGTTTAAGGGAGATGTTTACTACCGCAGCAGAAAGTACTCGGTGAGCCTGCCGACCTCGAGATGCGGCGACACAACAAACGTACGAACTGAGCGACGTAACGACGCAGAAAACGAAGGGGGGGGGGAACTCACAACAATACGTGCACGAATGAGACACTAGCTTCAAACATAAACGTAAACAGTAACAGCCAAGATTGCACGATGACACAAACTCACAACGCCATCTTGTACGCAGATGAAACAGCAACCATGATCACGAACTAATGAGTGGCTTTCAATATCGCAGAGTACAATACATTAAAAACAGACAATGAATATCACCAGAGCAACAAGTGGCATGGGAAATACAATTTTTTGCACCACAAAAGACAGGAGCAAATGAAACTATTCAAAAAGACAGATTAACTTTATGCAAATGCGGCTGGGCCGAAATTTTGACACTCATGGAGATCTAAGGCAACTCAATTGTGGTAGTTGGTCGCAGCGATAAGCTCTTAGTATAAATAAATGGGAGAGAGAAATAACACGTCGGAGGCATCATTACCGTTCTGAATAATTATTAATTGTTATTTTTTTATTTATCAGACGCCCTTAACCACAGCGACTTACATCATGACAGAGGTGCGAGGGAACCACAGAGGTGGCGGGAAGGCAGCCATGCAGTCAGCTGGTGCCAACACCGGTCAGACACTGCTTTCCGTAGATTATGTCATCGGCCAATTAATTAATTTTACCACTGCACCACCCTGAATCATCTTCGGCGTTCAGAATCCCCGATGACACCTTCAAAACAGCAGGTGAAATGTCTCGAAAAGGAGGAGGAAGACTCGATACATCTGTCCTGAAACAGCAGCTCCTTAAAGCAATTCTCACAAATCGAGCCGTGCAAACCCATATCATGGAGAAGGGAAAACAACACGGAAAGCCGATGTTGATTTTTACGACTTTGACGAAACTCCATTGCTTTCCAAAGCTGCTCTTGCAGACAGCCGTGTCGAACGCTCCTCCTCTCTCCCACTCACGGAAGGTGGTGCATCACGAAAGAGGGGAGCGCTCGACACGGCTATACCGAAAGAACAGCTTTGTGAAGCAATCATCAACACTGAAATAATCACCTTGGGTTACCCCTTTTATTTAATGATTAAACTGATATAACTACACTGCGTTTCTCTAATAGGTGTTGCGGAGATATTTTTTAAACTATCACAGGAACGCAACTGACATTCAGGTCACGAACCGAGACAAGGCAAATGTCCTGTCTTGATCCATGCGACTAATTTCCCTGCCTGGGGATCAAGTCATGTCAAAGCGTCACTGCTCTAATGAGCAGTGGGAAGACACTCATCTCAGTTATCGGCCATCTGACTGTGGTGAAGATTCCATATTCTTACGCCTAAAAAGCCAGCTCATCATAAGAGAAAGCTGAACCATGTTCGCCGGTAAGGAACGGTGACCAATGTTTACCCCCATCCTGGATTTGAACTCACAAACCATCAGATTTCCAGTCAAATCCTACAACTGCAGTGCCCAATAGATGCTCACTAACATAACTTGCCCCAGCAATCCATGAGTGTGTGTGTGCGTTTTCATATCCAGGATATTTCCTACAGTCATATTTCCTTGTTAGCGGAACGTGGTTGACAGATTTTGCAAATATTATTCATAAATAGCATAAAAAATCCCCCGCTGCAACAAATAGCTGTATAATAAAAAATAAAAACGCTACTGCGATAGAGGCTTCACAAATGTTGCCTTCAGCCGTCAAGGTGAAGTTTTCTAGCGAGTTGTCTGTATCTCGAGGTAATTGTCTTCAGAACAGTATTAAGAGTTCGGGCGAAATCACTTTCAAAGTTTACGGCGTGTGGACATCTTGTCATAACAGGAAGGCGATGAGATTCGTCAAATCTGTCGGCGGGCGTAATGGCTATTCCTTTCCCATGAAATGGTAATAAAGCTAAAATTAGCCTCACAAAATCCATACGTCACGCAGACGATTTCCCTGTCTGTATTGGGCTCGTAAAAACGACAACGCAGAAATGCTCACGCGGAAGCACACGGACTTTAAAAATATGAGTTAATTAGGATTAAATAGCGCCAAGTTTGGTTGGGCACAATTTATCTAAGGAAAACATCTTCGAAGTGCACGAGTTTTATGTTTCAACAGATTGTGTTAAAATATTAATGGTGAAAAGTTATTGGTTTAATTGATGCGCTCATAAGAACAAACTAAGTCGTATACAGTGCAAGCATAATTCAGCTTTAACTTGGCTGCAAAGAATACAAACATAAAAATACACTTAAGTTGTATTCGTGGAAGCACATTTGTTTGATGTCTTAATGTTTACTTTATGGCTAATGCTGCCCCTATTTCCTACACCTGTCAGCAGGCATAAGTCTGTGTTTGCTCAAGGTTGTGGTGCAAATGCTATCGCGCGATGCAAGTACGCCGACGCAATCGGATGACCTCTATTAGTTTCCCAGAAAATAGTTACATTAATGGAAATGTGAACCGTCTGACATCAGCCAATATCGCAAGCCAAATATACACATGATACTGCCTAACTCCGGGTACGTGTGCGTGCATGTACAGTCCAGTATGCATAATATATACTAAACACTACAAGTGTTAAGAGCCCAACTGTTAATAAAGGTGCATACGCTCACGGAATAAATTCTATCGCTAACCAGAGTGCACCTGATTTCACGAGCATGATCCACTTTGCATTGCAGCTAATGCAGAATCTTTTCCTGTAACAGCGGAGGTCTGTGATCCCCATGGCAACGCATGTTAATGCGATGCAGTGGGGGGGTGGGGTGGGAGGCATAGGCTGCAATTAAGCAGTCTTGGTGGATCTCAACACTGGCTCTGCCAAGGCCAAATACAACGGCTCTGCCAACCTGCCGTTGCAGCTGAGCACTTTCTTCACAATTAAGGTGTAAAAAAAGTATCTGTCTTGAAATTAGTGATTCAGAGGTGCCCACAGCTGCTGCCCCCGAGTAAGTGTAATACATTTCACATTTCAATGGTGAGAGCTCACTCACAGGATAAATGTAGTTGACTTCAGTCTGGACTGGTTATTATTTTATTGACCATGGAAAGGTGATGATGGGCCAGGTGTCTGCACCGTCCGGGACTTTAACTTGAGAGTGAAATCGGCGTCATGACAGCCGCTACAGCCTTCTCAGTCAATCGATTGTCAGGGATGTTATCTCCAAATCCCTAGTCTGCAAACACCGCATGATCCATAATTCCGTTGCCAGGATTCTCAGCCGTGCCAATAACAAGACTACATCACCCTGCCATACACTCCTCCCTCCAGTGGCTCCTAATAAAGTCGCAGATCAACTACGAGATCTCCGTCGCCAAAAACTCACCCCGGACAACCTCTCCCCGTGCATGTTGCTATACTCTCATTTCAACTCCAGCAACCACCAATGCCTGGTTCAAGGCCTCAAGTCCACATTTACTTGGCAAGAGGTCGTTCCTTTTCCTCTGCTGACACCATGTCTAAAACACCTTCCCTACACTGTCAACTCGTTGTGTCTACCCAGGTACAGGCCCCAGACATTCTCTCTCCTTCCCGTTATAACCTCGTCTCCTCAGAAAGCAAAAAGTACAGCGATTCCCCTGACAATCAATGGATGGATTATCCGGGATGTGGTTTAATATGAAAAATGATGGTCCACGCCAGTGCAAACACATCTCTGGCTCTGCAGCTGCAAAAATATTTTGGTTTGCTAATTCTCTTCTCTTGATTGAGTGCAGTTCAGTAACTAACGTGCCTGCAAAACCGATTACTTTAAGGCACAATAAAAACGGACGACACATTCGACGTCTTAACCTCTACACCACGTAGGTTAACAATAAATAATGGTTTATGGCCTTATTTACACATGATTTGCATTGTCCATGCGTTAGTTTTATCCAGGCCAGTGCCCACCCCCACTATTGGCTCAGACAATGGAGAAATCACTCTGGTTTTTAAGCCACTCCTTTAACTCACGGTGCATGCTTAGGGTATTGAGTTGCGGTTGCACTTGGGCGCTCAGAAATGCCATCGTCATTCACTGGTTCGTCGAGTTTCCATTGCTGAGTTGGGGCCCTCCCCATGCGTTTGTATCGTAGGGGCAGTTTGACCATACTTCACCATGTTGGTCATTATGGGTTGATGGAATAGGCCACACAGGAATTAGATCTGATATCGCTTGACAATGATGATTAGTCATGGCCAGCGATCATTCGGGTCACCCGGATCATAGCGCAAATCACTAACAACTGCACCACCATCCCACCCCTTCTCGAGGAAGCCAAAGATTACTGCCGTTATAACCGTAACACCAGACAGAAGTTGGACATGAAAGCAGTCAAGTCCAGGTGATGGTCCGCGATAAACAAATGTGTTTAAGAAATGTCGAATCTCTACACTCACTGGTAAACAACCGTTCAAGCCCCCTGTCTGATACACATGAGCAAACTTCGAGGTTGACGGTTGAGAATGGAAATACTGGCAACAGGAAGGGGTTTGTGCGATACTTACGCCCACTTCCGAGCTCTTCAAACAGATATACGAACTTATCCCACTCGGTGGCGTTCTTGCCGGCGGGTGACTGCAGAGGCACGAAGGCCCTGGAAGGGACATAAGGCGAGGGACACTGTTATTCAGAAACAATGCAGACCAAGCGCTGTGCCCTTACACATTAATTCAATACGGCCAGACGCCCACACGATCAATGCACGTGACGAACGTTTGGAGTTGCTCTCGCTAGGTGATCAAACTCAAAAACCAGTAATGAGCCGCCTTGTACGCACACACGGCTCTTGTCAAAGGAATATGGAGTTTCCACCAGAGACTCCAGGTCATAAACTAAAATGATATCCACTTTGTAATGCATTCGAGAAGAAAAACACTTAATTGTTAAACCTTTCAACATATATGTAACCGTCCCTTACAAATTGTGCTGATTTTTCTTACGTTATTGTAAAGTTATCAATGATATCATTCCAAATGAGAGCACTTGGTATTCATGCAGAGGTAGTTGGGAAAGGCTTTCATACAGTAGCTGACTGAAACTGGATTATGATGACCAGTGATGATAAAGCTGAGTGTGAAGACATTTTCAATACAATAGGCCCAATCACGGCACTTCACGATGCGCAATTACCATAGCGTGCATCACAAGGACTGCAGGCATTGAACAATGCAAGAGCTGCCAGTCGGTAAAGGGCAGTGCTCCATGAAATTATTTTGTACACTCAAGTAGATAAAATGAGGCAAAGTGCTCAATGAAATAATTTTGTACACTCAAGTAGATAAAATGAGGCAAAGTTCAACAAGCTGTCTTAAACAAATGAAAAAATGTGAAAGGAAATTTTAAGCTGAAGTAGATTTTACATTGAGGGCCAGGTAGAGGGTAGAAAAGTAATTCAGTCATTATCAGTCCCCACTTAATCCTGTGCAGGATTAACAGGGGCTGGAGCATATTGCGGCATATATGGGCCACAACGCAGGGCTATATCAGGATAGGATGCCAGTAAATTTCAGGGCATTGGGGACGACTTCACGACATTTCACATCCCTTATTGGAGGCATTTTCAGAAGGTAGGCGAAACACTATTCAGGGAAATTCTCACAAATGGTCACCTTAGCATTCATGCTACGCTGGCTCTTACGCACAATTGACACGTGACTTTCAAAGTCTACTCTCAAAGTCGCCCACCAGGGTGCCCCGACACAATCCCCGTCTCGGTCACCTGACCTCCTCCACCACGTACACATGCCCGCACATGGCAACCTCTTCTCTCTCTGATTACGTCCATGTTTCCTGACCACCACCGTCTGCACCAAACGTCCCAGTTTATTGCTCCACCTTGAAATGTATCGCGTGCTCTGCCATGAATTTACACTGACAAGTTAGAAACTGATTTCCTCCTTTGCTGCGTTTAGGTCCAGCTCTCTGACTCGGAGAGAGGCCATTACTACCGCTGAAACAAATTATTACACAGATGAGTGTTTCCAAAAGCTGCTCTTTCGGGATAGCCACGTCGATCTCTCCTCCCCTCTCCTTCATGACGTTTCCCCTTCCACGTTGGAGGCATCCTCAGGCGTTCTGTGGCTGAGTTATTTATTAATCTGATTTCACAATTCCCTTCTCATTCTCAACGGTCATTGTGAGAAATGCCATTCAAGGAAAGAACTGTCAATAAAGAACTCACCCACCAAACGCCTGACGATGCCTCCAACGCAGGAGACACATCGCTATCCCGAAAGAGCAGCTTTTGGAGGCAATTATCATGCATATAGCCGTGAAAATCTACATTATCACACCTTACTACACAGTCGATTCCCTCTTCACAACCGACCAAGGCTAACGTCCGTAAAACTATATGCCAAGTTATTGATCTGAAACGATGGCTTGGGGGTGGCATGATGGCCCAGTGGGTAGCGCTGTCGCCTCACAGCAAGAAGGTCCCAGGTTCGGATCTCGGCTCGGATGCCTTTTTGTGTGGAGATTGCATGTTCTCCCCGTGTCCGCGTGGGTTTTCTCTGGGTACTCCGATTTCCTCCCATAGACAAAAAAAAACATGTTGCTGCATAGGTTAATTGGCTCGCAGACTAAATTGCCCTCAGTGCCCGGTGATGAGCTGGCGTCCCATCGTGGGCATATCCTTGCCTTGCACCCTATGTTTGCCGGGATAGGCTTCCGGTTCACCGCGACCCTGTATATGATTAAGCGGTTCTGACAATGAGATGAGATGAGACGAAGGCTTGAATCTACAAACAACCTTCAAATATCTTGCCAGTCGAATCAAGCGCTTGCCTACAAAACCACACGAGGTACAGATAGTAGGTGACAAACGGTACAGCGAATTTGGAAATAAATACGTGGTTTCAATACATTCGGGAGTATTTCAAAACCCTCAAAACTGCAATGATTATCTGTAACTCAATCGTTTTATTCTTCAGTCAAGCTAAGTAAGGGTTGTTAGCCACCATTTTAACGATTGCATCGACAAAGCTAATGACAATGATGATAGCAAATCTGATGCACTAATTGTTACCGGGCAAGAACTGAGGAAATAGACCGACTCTCATCAAGAAGAGTGGTACACATGTTAGCAGCCAGCAGCTGTTGCTTTTGTTACTCAGACAGAAGATTGCAAAATGAGACAAAACACGCAAAAATCACGATAATTGTCATCATGACCATTGAAAATGAGAAGGAAATTATCAAATCATATTAATGAAGAGCTTTTCATAACCTTCAAACGTTTTGAAAGTAGCTTCTTAAATCAAAATTCAAACTCACAAAACCATAAGAAATTGCCCACCAGTATGAGGAATGCCTTAACATGTTATTTTACAATTCCAAATGACTAACCAACCATCTGCCAATTTACCTGTTTTTTTACAAACCATCTAATCTTCAATATATTTCAAAAACACCAATTATTGAATTCGTTAGTTTATCCCTGTGATTATAGTTCTCAAAATCTCAGAAAGTCAACTATTCATTGTGGGTTTACAGCCCAGTGTCCTTTGGAATATAATCAAACTAGTACCAATTTTATTGAAATAAAAAATCGATTTTGCTGCATACAGCCTGGTTCTTGCCATGGAAATGTGCTATTTGAACCGATAATTTCAGGCGCAACAGCGGTGTCGAGTAGCACCCTGGTGCTCGTTGAAATCGAGATCCACCAAAGCGAGACAGATCCTCACGTTGACAAAATCACTTCGACGATTTGTCTGCAAGTGTGTGAGATGGAGAGGCTGGCTAGCTCCAAACTAATATTAACACAAGCTAATGTGTGAAACAGATCCTTTGATTTTGAATAACTGCAGGAAAGCAACTATTCGTGCTGTCATGAATATGGCAATAAAACATTACCACTTTAAGTGTTTTTGCCCATTTAAAATTACTTTATAAATTGTATTCGCAATGACAGATTCAAAATGCTCAGAACTCAGTGACTTTGTAAGTTTGAAATAAATAAATAAGCAAGTTAAATGCATACGTTTTTAAACAACAAAGCCTTCTAACATTCCGTGCTTTTGAAGTTGATCGACAAAGGGAATCAAATGACCAAACGGCAACGAAAATCTCAACAAATTGTCACCAACACTGGGTGCGTGGCCTCGAGGAGGCAAAAAACAGATGATGTTTTGGGCTATGGCCCTTCTTCACAGCGTACGCAGGATAATTGGTGCGCACACAAACGCGTGCCTTTTAAAGACCCGTTGGCACGTTATTACGCGGCCTCGTGCGGCGCAACGCGCCGCAACATCTCGCGTCCGCGTTGGCTGCTGCACTAATGAGAGGCTGCTTCAAATGGACACGCGGGTGTGCAAACACATTGATCTGTACTGGATCTGCACAAGTCTGCTGCTCATCAGAGGACCTGTCAATCGCCGCTCGTTATCGCAGACCAGTCCTACGATCAGACGTTAACGGCACTCATTCACGCCAGCTTTAGATATGTAATGAGTGCAATCCTTGCCACTCAATAAATAGCTGGTCGGTTGGGAAGCACCATGCCTCAATTTCCTACAAATAGGCTGTTGTGTTTGATGTCTGGATATGAAATGCATGTCTGTGTTTGGTGGCCAGGTCGAGAGTATGGCCAAAACACCAGCGATATGTTCATCCGCTGTCAGAGTCACCCCAGCGAATACCGGCGGTCCAAATGTGATGGTGAACATTCCACTTTCCTATGCGAGAAGCAGAAACTTCAAATCCTGTATCGGCACTGTATCAATGCAATGTGCGATCCATTGACTTCTACAAGGTACTAGTGAAATAAATAATTGCTCCAGTACTTAAAACCAACGTTGATCATCACTCATCCGTACTGGCAACAATGAGGCAGTTTGGCACTGGCTGAATGCATGGCTGCCTTCCCCTCGCTGCTCTGCGGTTTCCACGCACCTCTGCAATGATGCAAGATGCCATGGATAAGGGCGTCCGCGAAATAACAATTAATAATACTGGAAGTTTCACTTTCAAGTGGCAGAGACTAGAGTTCACCATTGGACTTCCCACAAGTCGGCACCCATTCATTGTCTCCATGGAGTGAGTCAATCCCAGTGGAGATTTGTACCAACTCTACAATGGTCACTTCAACTTCAGAACCAGCCAGGCATGTGCTCTCAATAAGACTCTTAAGCATAAAATATATTCATTCCCATGGAATCCTAAGAATCACATTGCAAGATGGCACTACAGAGTGCTCGACTCACAATCAGAATGTTCAGAGTTCAATTTATATCCAGCTGTAATCTCAACATCCAATCTCTCCAGGATCTATAACATGAGAATCACTTTGGGGGACTTGCTCAGTGGTGGATTTATTTAAAAACTCATCAGTCAGGGAAATGTAAAATTTACACCACTGACTTATAATTGTAAACAGAAAAAGTAGTGGGCTTTTGGAAAAAAAACGTATCATAAGCATGAACAAGTGTCCTTGAAGCGTAATGAGCCTTATTGAGCTTATACTTCTACATCACGGCATGTCACTGTGGCCTTGGCATAGCAATGGCAGACACCCATTGCGGCCAGATTTACGCCAACAGGGAGGAAGGAGGTTGGGTGGCGAGAGGCATTCGGGGATGTGCCCTTATCCCACCCGAGCGGCCGGCCGGAAGGGGCGACGAGACGCAAACGGTCTTCGTGCCCAAGGGGTGAGCTCTGGGCCCCGCAGCTGCTCGCTCTGCTGGAAAAGCAGCTGTCCGGTTCGTAGCGGACAATCTGCTACCCTCGGAAAGCGTCAATCCTCGCAAAATACACTGCCCATCTTCTCAGGAGTTGGTGGTAATGCTGCCCACTGGCCGCCACAGTGAAGCCGCCCAAAATTGATTTAAAAAATAACAAATTCTGAGGAGACAATGAAAATGATTAAGGGGGTGGGGGAGAGCCCAGAGGAAAAAAAAGTGCAATTTGAACATAAATGTAAACATATATAAATGTGTTCAAATATATCATTAAATCAGAGGAGAATGTGAGCCCTGCCCTCCGCTTGCCAATCGTGACCGGTGTAAGGTCACATAACAGGTCGCCTATGCCGCCAGGGCTACGTTTGTGTTGTCTCTGTACAGGGCCGTGGGAGGATGCTACCCGCTCTCATTATCTACACGCACTCAGGCACTTTCAGTAATAAGCATTTGACTTTCAGAGGAATCCTTGTTTCGATCTCTGAGTCTTGGGAAATTTCTACAAATACCCCATTCCCGTACACACATACCCACTGCAAATAAGAGATATAGATGCGGGTGAGCATCTGAGTGACTGGCAGTACAGTCAGGGTGTTCATTCACTTCGAATCTTTTTCAACAACGAATGAATGATCGACAGTGCCATGCGCACAGAAATATGGGAAGAAACGCAAAAAACAAGCGTTTTTCTCTCCCCAAAGCACCACCCCATTGTTTGGAGAAATTTGAGCCAAATTCGCCATTGGGGCAGAATACATATTTGTCAATCTCCTAAGTGCACAGATGTCAAAACATACGCGCACTTATACGTTAAGAGATATGTGATTCACGATTCGCTCATTTGATCACTCATTCCTGTGTTGTTTCTTTATTAGATATTGACTGGGATGCTTTTTTTTTCCTGCGGATGGGACGTACATTATTTACGTCCCATCTGCGAGTTTATTTTTATAATTCATTTGCTTCCTTTTTCTCATCTCTTCCTCCCAAGACGTCCGTTGCGCAGATCGACCACGGCTAAATTTGCTCTAACAGTGCACTGCTGTCGATGCAATAATAGAAATGCATCGATACTATTACGGCGTGAGAGTGCGAGTGTGTGCATGCCTCTGCGTGGGTGGCGCGGCGGTTAACATGCTGCACCGGGAGGCCAGCAACCTGAGTTCAATTACCGGCCATGGATAACGTCACCCTTGCGTGAGTCTGGAGTTCTGCGTACAGTTTAGTGAGCGACCATATCTGGCCAACAAGGGGTACGTGGAGATTTTGTGCATTATGAGAGCTCCATTATTATTCAACATCGTGTTTGACCCCTACTGCCATGCTGTGCCAGGAACTCTGCAAAAGCTGGAAACAGGGAAGCATCACCAGACGAGTGGAAATTGACAGTATTAAAAAATCAAGAAATAAACATAAGTTTGTTTTATATCCCGGGTTAGATTTTCAGCTAAGGTGCTGCCTTTCTTTATGGCATTTGCATGTTCTCCCCATATTCGTGTGGCTTTTCAATGGCAAGTCCCATTTGCTCCCACATTCCAAAGACACGCTGCATATATTAATTGGCCGACTGATTCAATGGTGCCCTGGGATGGCCTGGCATCCCATTGTGGATACAGCCCTGCCTTGTGCCCTTTAACCTGATGGAACATGCTCTGGCTCACTTCGACCCTCTACACAATAAAAGCAGGAATGATAATAAATCAAGAATGAATAATAGCAGGGAAGGGTGTACGTGATTTCTCACCCGTAAATTTGTTTTTTCGTTTTTGTAAACAGCTTTACGTGGGAAATGTCCAATGGCTGTTTAAATAAAATTTTAAAAACTGTAAGAGCCACTAATTGGATTTTTCTGGCACTTCAGCTTAAGCACCAATAACCATTGTTCACTGCCAGATTTTTAGGGGAAAGCATTTCAGTTACGGCACTTACTGAAAGCCAGACATATACAAAGGGGAATTCAACAATTCCAAAAGCAATGTGCTTCTGCTTTGGCAGTTGGGCACAAGCACGCGTAACATCTCGACACATTTGTCCATGACACCGCTAGGAGGAAATGTCACGCAGCAGATGCTTGGAGCTATTTCCCCGGTGATATTAAGACGGACCGTTGTCTAACATGATTGTTTTCCCTTTCTGATGGGAACGAATGATATCATAGACGACGCTCATCGTGACGGTGGAAAACACGGGGCCCACTCGAATAAAGTCACGAGTTTCTTTAACGGAAACGGTACGGTCGTGTAGTGGGTAGCACCACTGCTTCACAGCAAGGACTTGGATTCAATTCCTCGCTCAGGTGTATTTCTGTGTGGAGTTTGCATATTCTCCCCAATTCTGTGCAGGTGTTTGCTTGGCATTATGGTTTCCTGCCATAGTCCAAATACATGCCAGATAGGTTAATTGGCCTACTGGCTAAATTAGCCTAGTGCTCTGAAATGGACTGCTTTTCCATCTTGAATACAGCCCTGCCTTGCCCCTGTGTTTGCTGAGATGGGCTCTGGCCCCCCATGGACCCGTGACCCTTTACAGGTACTCAAAATGATAATGACTCTTCAATCACACTTGTCACGTGATTAATACACGTGCAGCATTAACCAGGGGCAGTTCATTCCTGGCACACGACAGGCGCCATTCGCAAAACATCAATGCGCGGACACACTGACGAGGGTCAGGAACATACGGAGAATGCGTGCAACTAATAATTGAAATAACACTGTTAGCTCACCCAATCAGCAGCAGCACTCCGCACACGATGACGAATCCGAGGGTGTACTTGAACGCAGTGCAGATCCGCTGCAACGCGAAAGCACACAACACGAGCAGCCTCATTGCCGGAGCCATGCGGTGCAACACTGTGGAGACTTGTGTCACACGTGCAGTCGACTGATTGGAAACTTTACACGTTGAGAAAAAACTTACAATGGCAGTTTCATTCATTTGCAGCATTGCCTTTGACTCGAATACCCTCAGAACATGCCAACGGCTATGGATGATAAAGCCCGACCCAACCACTGTATGAGGAAAGCGAGGAATTTGAGGTTTTCGATCGTTACTTTTAGTGCAGAAAGTGGGCAAATGATCGCATTGCTTTAGGCAAAGGACGGTTTATTCGTGTTAAAATGCTTTGTGCGTGCAATCAGCACATCCAATTACGGTGGCAATCTTTGTGCAAATAAACGTTAGCATTTTTTTTAAACGGAATGTTTCTTAAATGCATCAGACACAGGTTTGTTTATATGTAGTTGAATGTTTTTACTGGGCTTGAACACATTATGGTGTTGTGAGAACATGTATAAAGAAATAAAACTATCACATGAATATAACATGGAATATCATTCACAACTAACTCACTAATAATTTTCCCACAGATGTAGGTCACATGGCTGGGGGTGAGAGCTATTGCTGCAGGTTCAAACAACGTTAATGAGCTCACTTAAGCCATCATCCCTCTGTGGTCAATAAAATGAGTACCATTCAGCTCCGCAGTCACCATTTGTTAACCCATGGACTGACAAGCATCTCCTACAAGGATGCAGAATACGTCTATCGCTGGCTCCCATTTACAAACCGGCAGGTGATACGATATTTTTGGTGTCAGTAAAAGGATGCTGATATCTGAGATGCTGTGAAAATATGTGTTGAGTTTATGACCAGGCAGATATATGTAATGAGATAGATGCGGAAACTGTAGGTTGTTAGCAACACAAACTTGACATTTACTAACAGAAACAGAAACATGAACGCATTTGGCTACAAGCTTAAAACTGAAATACAACCACTTCCACTAGTTACTTTCACCCAAATGCTTAATTAACTGCAAAAAGAGATCACCCTGAAAATTTTAGTTCAAGTTGTCTTTCGTTGGCCTTTGGCTTAATTACAAAAGTTGAAAGTCATCCTGAGGGGGTATTTAATTTGAAATTAGCATCAATTAACCCTTTGATGATGGCATCTTGAAAATCAATTTGCATCTGAATGAGAAACTAGCAGCTAGTTATCTTCAAAGCCAGATTTTCCAATTTACAGCATGTAGCAATCGTTCATTTTAAAATGTAAAAACACCACAAGGATAAATAACAAAAACACTATTCCAGGGCGGCGCGGTGGCCCAGTGGTTAGCGCTGACGCCTCACAGCAAGAAGATCCCGGGTTCGAATCTCTCGGCTCGGGTGCCTTTCTGTGTGGAGTTTGC
>JAZEWT010000009.1:16273369-16291202 GCA_036362905.1 Mordacia mordax | reverse complement strand
GGGGGTTAACTTCATATTCCTTTACTAGATAATGAAATGTAAAACTCTGCCCACATAAAAGCATAAGGTCAGCAGCAGTTTTAGGCCGAGGGGCCTAATTATAGCCATAAGCCAAGACAATTCTTTGAATGAAATTGCATTGCAATTTAGGCTTTTATTTGCACTACGACATGATTGTTTCAACTGCACAGGGAAACACCATTCTGCTTGTTATGAAATGGTAAAATGTAGGGTCACAGTTGCTGCACGTAAACGTAGCGCTAGTACAAACAAAACGTTAATTTTCGCACAAACACCAGTGTCAAAGTCCTATAAGCCAACACCACTGAGACCCGGGTTTGAACCCCACATAACTGATACAAACACAGATTCTCAGTTGTGGCTCTCGGAGTCTCAATGTGTTCAGGTAAGACCACACAGACAACACAAACATGACATTCCATTTGTGTGCTTAACTTGGCATAGCTAAACGGTAAAGGCTTTTAGGCCAATGTGTGTTGAATGAGCCACTAAAATAAGAACAGATTAGATTACTATCTATCGCAAGGCTTCATAAAACTCCAGTCCTTAAACCCAACAACTTTCTGTCTTGTTGTATTTGCCAATCACTTCGATGCAGATAAAAAATAAGGGTTACAAATTGATTGTGTGACATGACTGGAAAATTGAGCCACGCTGAGCTGCGCAGCCGAATAATTTAGAAACCCACAACAAAACAACTAAGACAGGTCCTTTATAATTGTAGTCTGGGCCATTCTGCAAATTAGTCATTAAACACTGACAAGCCGCTTGAGCGGCTTTGGGGAGATCGAATATGTTTTAAAATCAACTCTCTCGACGGACAACTCAAACGGTGCAATCGACACGTAGGGCCGGCCACTCACACGGCTGCCTTCATCCTCCACGCAGTTTGCTGGCGCCTAAAGTCGTTCTCTCTGCCGCGGCACTGAACGAATAATCACGCGGTTTTAACATTACAATTATTAAATAAACCGCATTCTCAATTACAAAAAAAAAACCCTCGAACAAATTCCAAACAGCAGTAGTGCGATATGGTTGGGAGACACGATGCACCAGAGTGCTCAACTCATAATTTGAAGGCGTCCAGTTCAAATCCTGCTCAGGAGATGACTATTTCCATCATTTTTCTACGTTTATTGAAATAATTTTTCACAATTTAGGTTATCCTTTGCCGAGACTGGCACCTGCCACATGGACAAATTTCACCCACTCGTTTAAGTGTCATTAAAGCAGAGAAGTGGCCAATCCAAAGCTCATTTCGGCACGAAGGCACTGCGACATTTTATGTTTCCACTAATATTAACGACACGCAATTTCTTGGCGAGCAACCTCAAGTTGAACCAGTGCTATGTGCGGGTAAACGCTGTGACTTGACACAGCTGGCAGAGCAAAAATGTTCATTATCAAGAGCATTTCTCCCGTATACAATACCGCTGCGCGCATTGGCAAACCCTTGGATTATTAAACAGAAAGGGCTACGACAAGGGCGCCGCTTTAATTCAGAAGCAGAAATTTCAATTACTAGAGAACCCATCTCGTCAGTCGCTGTAACATCTCTGCGAGGGAATATACGCTGCACGTATAATTTTGCCTGAAGAAACAGCAAAGTGCGCTGCCAAACTTTGCTACCCATCGAGGGGGCAACTGCAATTTGGTCTTGGTTAATATGAGTAACGCGAGATGACAAAGCATGGAGGCGAGGCATACAAGAACACGTCAATTGTCTTGCTAATGATGCGTGTATCGGATCGTGTGTGCAGGTTTTAATTGAATAGGATGAAAACGACATGCTAATTACAATTCGTATTATATTTGGCAATAATAAACAAGACTGCATAGAAGAGGCAACAACTAACAAACTCTTCAATCGATACGCAATTGCAAATCTGCGACATTGCAGGTAATCGCTGGGAAAGAGAATCATTTGTTTTTTCGACCGAATGAAACTTTGGAGCACTCGTCATTGTCAGTATTCCTGCCAAGGTAATGTGAGATTATAACCACTGCCTCAGACTTTGACACAGATGAGCACTGGCCAAGGGTTGTTTAGACATGAGGACATTCCGTTATGATTTTAGTTAGTGTTGTATGCAGTCAACAGCTGATTATTGAGGACGATGATTGTTAGATACAGGTGGAAATTCAGAGATGTGGTTGTTACCCCTTAGGCAGACCTTGACAGCTCTGGCAGAATATTCCACGACACTCATTTAAAAAGATTATATAAGTTAATGGAAAGAGTCCATCTTTCGACACCGCTTTTGATTTTCGTTTCCAAGTGAGTTCATTATAACTTGTAAAAATAATGTGAGATGCGAATTTGACCAGTTTCAGAAAATCAGCGTCTATGGTCACAGCGAATATAGTGAACTGTGCCAACTGTGGGAGACACTAACAATAAAACAAATTATAACACTCGGCACATATTACTATAATAATAATTGCACTTCTAGAGCGCTTTTTACCCAAGGGTCACAAAGTGCTGCACAGAGCAGTGGAGTGAATGGCATGTCAGCAATGACATATGAACGGCAAATCAAAAACGATAACTTGTATTTGTTACAAATCTGAGCTGTGGAGAGAACGGCATGTCAACAACAACAGCAGAGCAGTTCAACTGAAAGTCAACTAGTGGCAGTAACTTATAGGACATAAAATAAGCGATAAAAATCATACGTGTTCCTGAACAGGTGTAGGTCGGTAGCGAGCCATTATAACAGCACGACAACAGCGAGCCGCAAGAGTCCGAATCAGAGAACTTCAAAGCCTTACAGAACAAGTGAGTCTTGAGACGAGATTTGAAGATGCCCAGGGACTCAGCTGATCGAATCCCCAATTCATTCAATGTAGAAGGCATTCGAAGACAGAACGATTTAATGGTGGGAGGCAACTGCAGAGAGGCGGAGGAAAAGCACACAGCCAGCACCAACACTTGCCAGACACGGTGTCCTAGAACTGAGTGTGTTATTTTTTGTTTTGGGAGGCAACCAGAGAATCCCCAGAAAACCCACACAGAACAGGGGAAACAAAAACACACAAACTCCACGAAAAAAGGCACCCAAGATGGGAATCCAACTGCCTCGGACAGGTCTCTCCTTCTGAAGTGGAGATGTTACGACTGCGCCACTCCGCCATACAGGAAGCGGGGGGGGGGAGAGAGTGGCGTTAGGAATCGTCGTCTATCCTCGTGAGTAGCAGTAACGGAGCTCGGCAGATTGACAAGTCGGGAGGTTTATGACAGGTCCACTGTTCCATTCCTGCAGAGGGCAAAGGTCATGCTGCCACATCTAAAAACACAAAAAGAAGGTGTCAAGGCAAAACACCGTGGAAAGGTGATTTGTGGAGCACTGCTCCACCACTCCAGCTCACAAGCCGCAATGTGTCCAGGCCAACGAAAACGTGGCTTCGAGGAGTTGAAACTATCACCGTAAAGCACAGCACGAACATCACAAGGGGCTTACTTACATATTACTTTCTATTTGTGGCCCTCGAGTGACGGGCACTATAAAAATACAATAATTATCGTTATTCACAAAATGAGATGGACACAAGCACAGTGAGTTTCAAATTGAAAACACGAGGCTGTATCTGGCTGCATTGGGGGGAAAGGGTGGACATCTCTTCTCCTGGGACATCTTCAAAGTAAAAATACAAAACGACCAATGAAATATATGCACGCACAAATGTATGCCACAAACAGACTAAAGTACTATGCACAATACAACGCAACGCAGGAGACAGTTGCGTGAGGGTGGATAATGAAAATGCACAAAGAATTCCCCCCCTGCAGCTTATCTCCCTTGTCACTCAGGTAGATACTTTTCCCCAGCATCGCTTGTTGTGGCATATAGCCGAGTCGTGCTGCAGGCTGAGAGCTCGGCTCAGCAACGAGAAAGTCGAGCGTTTGAAACCAGGTCAGGGAAAGCCACGGCCCATCGACCCTCCAAATTCATTCAGGACCGTCGTATTAAAAATGTGGCTGCTACATACCCCTGCATGATAACATACCGCTGAAAACATATGCCAGAAATGGAACAACGTACTGCGTGATATAACAATATAAAGAAAAATACAAAGCACTGGAGTACATAGCGTCTCAACGTGACCCCATTTCCAAAATTGCTGCACAAATCTATTCCGCATCACTGTGACCTGTCAATCTAATACAAGCACAGTAACGGCATCTGTAGAAAGGCAAGACACTGCTGTTTACAAAAAATAAAATATCTGCGAGCTATGTGGGAGAATCTTATCCTTAAAGTTGGCCACACGAAGAACATGAGCAACTCAAAAAGTACAGAGCGGAGGCTATCCAAGCTGAAACAGGACCACGTGGCGGCAACACGATAGACTTTGAAGATGGGTGACAGACGCAGATGGAACACATAAGAGGGACCAAGCGAGGTGGACATCACTGGAGAAATGCAGATTCTCTTGAGTTAAACGGCACCGTCCGCGAGTAGCGGAAGAGTACGACCACCGTCCAGCTCCAGCGACGAGACGACGAACACGGCAAAGCGCCAGCTCTGCCCGTCCGGCTGTGTGACATGGGCTCAAGATAACCCTCACGGAGACGTTGCTCTATGAAACTGGGAGGTGCACTTGTAAGAGCTGGTGCTTCGAGACAGTCGTTGTGAGCGTCTACCTTCTCACCTTCACAAAGTTCGGCCTTCCACATCGGAGGCATCTTCACGCTGTCTGAAGAACCTGAAGAATCCTCCAACATAGTAGTTCTATTCAGGCAGTAATGCATTGTGAAAGTACTACAACATACTCCAAAAGAGCAATGTGTCTCTGTTCAACATACGTATGGTGTTGCTCCTCTCCCCGAGAAGTCCTGAGCCAGGGGTGGAAATTTATGATTCTGAAAGTGGAGGCAACGCCTTCAGTGATGAATATTTACGTTCCCAGAATGTAGTATCTATTTCATTGACCCTCAGGAGACAATGACTGAGTCTATCCATTGAGACTTTAACCATTTGAACGCATAACGAGCAGACTTACTACAGCACCAATTAGAACAAAAAATATAAAGAATAACATATATCCAAACGATGATTGTGAGTTAGAGCCGAAGTGTATGATAATAATTTATTTTATGACAGACACAGCAATACTGTAAATTGCTTAAAAGGTCAATAAGCATTGTCCCAAAATGTAGGGAATACGCTCTAAAAATTCAGGACATGTTATTTGTCAGAAAAAAAGGTCAAAAATCAAAGAACACTTTGCTTAGTGTGCCATATCATATCTGGGTGATGAAGCCAGATGATGTGATAGTTTGACAAGCCGACTCTGAAAACGATGACACGTGGGGCACACAATGCCTTAACAGGTGCCTTACGACTTGTGTGTTTCAACGGGACTGCTGTACACAGTAACTGATCATAAAGCACCTAGTTAGAGACCTTCGACTTACTCTCTCCACAGTTCCGATTTGTGTAAATAAAAAAACTCCAAAAAAAACGTTATTGCTAATTTGTAATTATGTACATTATGCAGGAGTTATTGCTGATTTGTTGTTCTAATCTCGTTGTTTATGTGTCATCTCTCCGCATTTCTGTGTGGTGCTTTGAGGCCCTTGGCTGAAAAGCACTGTAGAAATGCAATTATTATTATACGTTTATTGTTACATTAAACCATTTCCCAATATATGTATTTTAAATACTGCTAATTTTGCATTTAAAAAAATTAGTTGAAAGTCAGATCATATTTCACACGTTGTTCTGCAACGACGTGTATATTAAAAAAAAATATGTTGTTGTTGCTGATTTTTCCATTCTAATGTCGTTGTTGACGTGCCATTCTCTCCGCAGCTCTGTACAGAGCTCTGTGACCCTCGGGTGAAAAGCGCTCGATAAATGCAATTGTCATTATTATCACACTCGTAAGCTAATTCAAATCCACACAGAGGGTCAAATAAAACGATCATTTCAATGTGATCGTTGCTCTCCAGTGCTGTCCTTTGGGATAGCCGTGTCGACCACTCCTTTCTTCACGTTGAGATATCCTGATCCTCTGGCATCTTAGTGCCCCAGAGGATGCCTCCAATGTGGAAGGCAAAACGTTGCAGAGGAGGCGTGCTTGACACGGCTCTCCTGGCGGAACAGATTTGGAAAGAAATCATCATCATGCAGAGAGCTGTGAAAACCTACATCAGAACATTACCATGTGGCAAATAATACGATTTACCACTTTGTGAAATGTCAACAGTGCTTTCCTTTGGAGATAGTCTAATCTCATCTCATTGTCAGAAACCGCTTAGTCCTGCATAGGGTCGCGGTCAGCCGGAGCCTCTCCCGGCAGACACAGGGTGCAAAGCAGAGATATACCCACTATGAGACGCCAGTCCATCACCAGGCACTGAGGGCAATTTAGTCTGCAAGCCAATTAACCTATGCAGCAGCATGTTTTTTGGATTCTAGGAGGAAACCAGAATGCCCGGCAAAAACCCATGCGGACACGGGGAGAACATGCAAACGCCACACAGGAAGGCACCCATTAAGGGAAAGTGACAATCCCATCACTTGCATGTCCGCACCACAGGACAGTAGAGCCGTGTCACTGCTCACTTAAGTAAGAAGACACTGGTGGAGATGCTACAGCGAAATAGCCAAACGGTTAGGCACTCATTATAAACAGATGGAATGGTTCAAATTCCACTTAATTACCGTGTGACAAGATAATTAAAACCCTGTCATATGCAGGATTAGAGCATTGTGCATTATTATCATCGGGGTTCACAATTTGTACGTGACCCACAAATCTTAACAATGTAAAAATATCACAATGATTACAGTTGTCTGCCCTGCGCGTTTGACTCGCACAACCCACACAGCCATTATCCACGTCGACAGGAGATGGCAGATTTACCCCCCAAAGCACCTTCCTGCATCTGTTTCGATCGTAGGTATCATCACGACGGATGGTAACTTTACCGTGGTGGAAGGGTGTTGGTGTTCTAACGAAATCCCTAAACAACTATACGAATTACAGATTAGTTCACATTGGAACGTCTCGATGAGCATTATGCTGATCCCTGCTGCAGAGATAACACGTTCATACTTTGAACCCGAGTACAAAAGCAATGGAAGATTAAGGGGCTTGCTTCAATGTGCAATAACATATCTATTGCAATGTCACTATTACCAAGAAAGTTGTTTATTACTAGAAAAGCACCACTGGCAAATTGCAATAATCTCAGCAAAGGGCGAGTCAATTGCAGAAATAACTTTCCTATTCATCGCTCGTGCCAAGTGGCTTGAAAGATCACAATGATGTGCATGAACAAATTACAGCTATGCATGTGCCGTCATGACACTGCGGAGTAAATTATCCGTTCAATGCCTCCTGAGGTGAATGATGCGAAAATGAAATGGGACATTAAAAATATAGAGCAATGTTGACATTCGAGAGCAAAATTATTACTTGACAGCCAATGCCAACACTTACTATGGTTGTATATCCAGAAAATCCTCTGCTGGAGCTTCAATCAGCTCCTTCATCCACTGTCATTTACCCCCACCTCTCTTCATTAATAAAGATCAGGCAGATCAGTGTATTCAGTTTTTCAAAGACAAAACCAAAGCCCACCGCATCTATACCCAGTCTTAACCTCCACACACTACCTCAGCAATTGTTCCATCCCCTACTTTGATCTCAAAATTAATCGAATTTTCCGAGTTAACGGAATCTAAAATTTCTTCCAGTCACCAGATCTCTGCCAGCAAACTGCTCCTTGGAGCCCTTCCCATCCAAACTCATCAGGGCAAACTTCAAGTCCCTCGCCACGTTCACCGCCATTCTCTTCAACAAATCACTTCGCTCCGGCATCGTTCCCCCACTATTCAAATATGCCGCAGTGACCCCTATGCTCAAAAAACCGGCTCCAATTGCAACATCCGTGATTATTATCAGCCCATCTCCAATTTACCATTCCTTTCTAAGGTCTTTGAGCATGCAGCAGCCGTGTAACTGCTGATGAAGACGTGCCAAACATTCTTGTCCTCCTCGACCTGAGCGCTACCTTTGATACCGTTAACCACCCTACCTTACTGGAGTGACTGGAGGGTATAAGGGATCTCTAGCTTGTGCCCTGCACTGGCTGAGCTCTTACCTCTGACCAGAAACAGTTCATCAACCTTGGAGGTCACATCTCAGAGTTCCATCCTGTTTTGCCTGGTGTTCCTCAAGGTTCAGTCCTCCACCAATTGCTCTTCAGCATCTACATAAAACCACTTGGCCATATCCTGCGTAGCGTCAATTTAAGCTAGCAATGCTATGATGATGACATCCAAATCTATACCCAGACAAAACCATCCTTCAATTTGTCTGGTATTTGCACGTTATACTCATTGTCAACTATGAAGGCCTGGCTCAATTCAAATGTCTGAAAACTAAATGGCGACAAAACAGAAGCTTAACTGTCGGAACCCCGCACCAATTGTCCAAAGCTGAACCAAACCAATTGGTGCTTGACGACCAGACCATTGATGTTGCTAAGGCAGTCCGGAGTCTAGGACAACTCTTGATGCCTCACTCACCTTCGAGAAACACATCAATGAGGTGAAAATGGTAGCCTATTTCCATATCAGAAAAATAGCGAGACTGCGCAACATCCTGTCACGCTCCGATGCTGAGACACTTATCCACATCGTTATCTTTTCACGAATAGATAATTGCAATGCACTGCTTCCTGGCATCTCTACCTACTTTATCAATCATCTCCAATGTGTGCAGAATGCGGTGACAGAGTCTCACCTGCACTCAAATCCATGATCACATATCCCCAGTACTGATGTCTCTCCACTGGCTACCAATTAAAGACAGGATTGTATTCAAGACCCTCATTCTCACCTATTAGCTCGGACGTACATCCATGGCCTACTTCAGGCACCCGCCTCAACACGACAACTTCGATCCTTCAATACGAGTTTGCTGCATGTGCCCAGATCACACCTCCGTTTGATGAGTGACAGAGCCTTCTCATGCACTGCTCCCTGACTTTGAAACTCCCTTCAATTGGAAATTTGGCCAGCTGAGTCCCTATTGACACAGCTCAATGTTGTCGTGCCAAGATGATAGCTCTCTGCCGACCTGCGCTTGCTCGGGAATATTTTTTCATTCCTCATCTCATCTCATTATCTGAAACCGCTTAATCCTATATAGGGTCACGGTGAGCCGGAGCCTATCCCGGAAACACAGGGCGTAAGGCAGGAATACACCCGACGACGGGACGCCGGTCCATCGCCGGGCATTGCGGGACAATTTTAGTCTGCGAGCCAATCAACCTATCCAGGAGCATGCTTTTGGACTGTGGGAGGAAACCGGAGTACCCGGCGAAAACCCACGCGGACACGGGGAGAGCATGCAAACTCCACACAGAAAGGCACCCGAACCGAGAGACTCGAACCCGGGACCTTCTTGCTGTGAGGCGTCAGCGCTAACCACTGGGCCACCGTGCCGCCCCATTCCTTGTTTGTTAAATTATTGTAGGTTTAATAGTGCTTATATTATGTCCGATAATTTATTGCTACTATGTGACTTTCAGTTGAACTATCTTGATGTTTAAACTATGGGTTCTTTTTGCCAGTGTACATATGTAATAAGTAGAATAGGTTTTTACCGTTTCTGTCAATAATACATGTGTTAAGATCTTAAAACACCAAAACAGACACATTTCACAATGTGTCTAGTTTGCAAAAGCAACACATACTTGTGGCAAAATATGCAAACAGGAAGCTTTGACAACATATGCATTGTCCTGCAAACTGATTGGCCTGCACTAGACATCGCTTACTTTTGAGCCTGATTGTCAGTGTTAGCCAGGTGATGTCAAAATGCAGGCGGCTCAGGACAATGCAATATCAATGCTTAGTAGCCCAGGTGAAGCTGTTAGAGCTATGTGTTCTTTTTGCTAGTGTACATATGTAATAAGTAGAACAGATTTTAACCATTTCTGGCAATTATACACGTGTTAAAATCTTAAAACACCAAAATAGACACATTTCACAATGTGTCCAATTTGCAAAAGCCACACATACTTGTGGCAAAATATGCAATTATGCATATGTTATCAAAGCTTACTGTTTGCATATTTTGCCACACGTGCAGCGTGTGGCAAAATGTGCAGCGCTTTGTGACCCTCGGGTGAAAGGTGTGCTATAAACGCAATGATTGTTATTATTTGATACCCTTCATTGTGGGCGGCATGGTGGCCCAGTGGGTAGCGCTGCCGCCTCACAGCAAGAAGGTCCTGGGTTCGAATCTCTGCTCGGGTACCTTTCTGTGTGGAGTTTGCATGTTCTCCCTGTGTCCGTGTGGGTTTTCGTTGGGCACTCCGGTTTCCTCCCACAGTCCAAAAAACATGCTGCTGCAAAGGTTAATTTGCTTGCAGACTACATTGCCCTCAGTGCCCGCTGATGGACTGGCGTCCCATCGTGGGCATACCCCTGGCTTGCACCTTTGTCTGCCAGGATAGGCTCTGGCTCACTGCGACCCTGTACAGGATTAAGCGGTTCTGACAATGACATGAGATGAGACCCTTCATTGCTTTATATTCATTAGTTTACATAATTGAGCTATTCTGAATGAAACAAAAAAACAACCAAAAAGTGATTGTTGCTGATTTTCCGTTCTTATGTCGTTGTTGTTGACGTGCTATTCTATCCACAGCTCTGTGCAGCGCTTTGTGACACTCGGGTGAAAGGCGCTCTTAAATGCAATAATTATTGTTATTGACATGCCACTGTTTCCACAGATCTGTGCAGCTCTTTGTTGAAAGGCGCTTTATTATTATATCATTATTGAATCTCAAGACTCAGTTTTAGTCAAGTGGCGTGATGTCGCTATGTGCAAAAATCCTAACTGAATAATTTGTCAGTAATTTTGCAGGATTGGGAAGTTTGGCTGAGACCGGTTGCAATGTGCTCTGTTTTGCTACGGGAGGAACCCGGAGTACCTGGAGGAAATCCACGCAGAGCATGGGGAGAACATACAAACATTCTGCGCAGAAAAGAACCCAAGGTGTCTGTGAAATAAAGGTCCATCTTGCTGTGTTAACACTGCACTACCATACCACAAAATGGATATAAGAGTGAAACAAAACCACTTTTTGCACAAATCCATGCACAAATTACCAACCAATATACATTTGATCAAACACTGATATTATTTGTCAGCACTCCGGTGCCTTTCTGTGTGGAGTTTGCATGCTCTCCCCGTGTCCGCGTGGGTTTTCGCCGGGTACTCCGGTTTCCTCCCACAGTCCAAAAGCATGCTCCTGGATAGGTTGATTGGCTCGCAGACTAAAATTGTCCCGCAATGCCTGGCGATGGACCGGCGTCCCGTCGTCGGGTGTATTCCTGCCTTGCGCCCTGTGTTTCCGGGATAGGCTCCGGCTTCACCGTGACCCTATATAGGATTAAGCGGTTTCAGATAATGAGATGAGTCCTGAAGCCAAAGCGTACGTGTGGATTGTAGTAAGTATGCTATTGTACTGTAAGCACACACTCTTAAAATTAACCTACCTAGCAAAAAAAGTATATGAAAACAAATCATGCACATTGCAACGTTCTAATCCAATTTAACACGAAGTAGACCTAATCATTTACTCTGTGGAAGCGTTTATGTAACAGGGAATGCTGTGAACTGTACTCTCATCTGATTATTTATCCCTGCTTAATCCTAGATGGTCGCAGGGGACCGGAGCCTATCCCAACAGACACAGGGTGCAAGGCAGGGCTATACCCAGGCATCACGGACTGTTTGAGGTGCGTGCCGATAGCGAACGCCTATAAATGCTGACAACGCATGAGGCGGAAGTTATTGTCATGCACTCCTCGCTGTAACGCCTTCCCGTGCTGATGTTCACACCGCACCGAGGACATTTCCCAATAAAGGTTGAGTTAACCTAGGAGAGGTTCAAACGACGACGGCACCGAAATTACGCGCGCATGTGAATTGCAGCCAGGTTACCGCATCGTGTTGTGACGAGCAAGCCAGGATGCTGTCAGGCCCCACAACAAACATACCAAGACAAAGATCCCCAATACAGCGTTAACATGATTTCGGATCATGTGCTATTCGTGAATACCTATGAAGACCGGCACAGCATGAAAGGGTGTGGGTGGTCAGTACCACGTCCAGTCGCTTGTCTCCCTAGCGGCGATATTTACACATCGCACGAGCTGCTCATTTGAGTCCGCATCGACCTATGGAAGGTCTGTGATCAGTTCAGAAAATCATCACTGGTGTTTGCATGAGCGGGATTCGAACTCAGCTCGCCGAGTTCACAGCGCAGCGCGCTCACCCGCTACGCTGCCGCTCCTCACGACAATCACGCACGCAACCGTGGACGCGCTCACAAGCACATACAAAATAACACACCCAGAAACGCATGTGAATTTCCCTACTACATTTAACAAGGTACCACGCGCTGTCATTTCTTGATGCACAAACGCATTTCGCGGCACAAGAGGCTAAAGCATGGTGCACTCAGGTGCGCCACCAACGGATGCAGAGTTCCAAGGATGGGGGCAGCCTTGGTTTGTGCACAGGCTCACGGCTCGTTTGCCAGACGATTACGATGCCGCTTCGAGAGCGCGCCAGAATTCACTCCCACCAAAGATTATCTTTGTTTATTCAAACAAATCTCTTTAGCCAACTGGTGCCGCATTATTCCAGGTTTGAGATCTCTCTTATTTGCCCATTTTCTGGGAATCAACACCATACGTGTGAGTGTCTTTGCGGGACTGTTTGTTTATTTTCTTATTTCGCTAAGATCGTACTCCATCCCAAAACGATTTTCGAAGTCGTGTGGCTGCCAGCTCTTTAAAGCAGTCCACGATGAATTTCAACTGTTTGTCCAATCTCGCAGAGACAACAACTGATCCAGAGGCACGAGGAACTGCAGAGGCAGTGGAGTGGGAAGGCAGTCATGCAATAAGCTGAGGTCAACATTTGCCAGACACCGCATTCCTTATATATTGAAATATTATTGGCCAAATTATGTTCTTTTAGCTGAGGGATGAAACTGGTGAAAACCTATGCGTAAATGGAGAAAACACACAAACTAGTCAGTGCTTTACAACCATTTGTCGAACCGTGGATGACAATAGCCAGTATCAAGTAAGGCGGCGCGGTGGCCCAGTGGTTAGCGCTGACGCCTCACAGCAAGAAGGTCCCGGGTTCGAATCTCTCGGCTCGGGTGCCTTTCTGTGTGGAGTTTGCATGCTTGCTCTCCCCGTGTCCGTGTGGGTTTTCGCCGGGTACTCCGGTTTCCTCCCACAGTCCAAAAGCATGCTCCTGGATAGGTTGATTGGCTCGCAGACTAAAATTGTTCCGCAATGCCCGGCGATGGACTGGCGTCCCGTCGTCGGGTGTATTCCTGTCTTACGCCCTGTGTTTCCGGGATACACTCCGGCTCACCATGACCCTATATAGGATTAAGCGGTTTCAGAAAATGAGATGTTCTTTTAGCTGAGGGATGAAACTGGTGAAAACCTATGCGTAAATGGAGAAAATACACAAACTAGACAGTGCTTTACAACCATTTGTCGAACCGTGGATGACAATAGCCAGTATCAAGTAGGGCGGCGCGGTGGCCCAGTGGTTAGCGCTGACGCCTCACAGCAAGAAGGTCCCGGGTTCGAATCTCTCGGCTCGGGTGCCTTTCTGTGTGGAGTTTGCATGCTCTCCCCGTATCCGCGTGGGTTTTCGCCGGATACTCCGGTTTCCTCCCACAGTACAAAAGCATGCTCATAGATAGGCTGATTGGCTCGCAGACTAAAATTGTCCCGCAATGCCCGGCGATGGACTGGCGTCCCGTCGTCGGGTGTATTCCTGCCTTACGCCCTGTGTTTCCGGGATAGGCTTCGGCTCACCGTGACCCTATATAGGATTAAGCGGTTTCAGATAATGAGATGAGATGAGAGTATCAAGTACTGAACGATCCCCATGAAAACAAGCACTATTATGAAAACGTAAATGTTGTTATACAATGGATTACATTAAAACAGCATCAGTTGCAACCAGACTGTCACCAACAGGATTTTGCAGATTCAGTAAAAGCCATCGTTGAGCTTTTAGGACTATTCTATCCATGCTGGCGTCTCAAGAAAGGCTGGCAAACCTGGAATATAGCTGAGCATTGTCTCCTGCTGGGGACGGAGCGCGCATCTCATATAAAAACGCTCGAACGCAACGTCTCCACTGACCCTAGAATGGCATGAGTCACAAGTGCCGTATTCACGCCTGCTGTAATTGCCCAACGCGATGCTGAGAGTCGCGCGAGCAAATACACCAATACACGGCGTCGCGCCACCACACAGGGAGAAATGTCCTCCCCGTGCGGCCATCGCTCCCACTTGCAAACACGCGCAGGGGCTCGTCCCACGTGACACGGACACACGGGCGGGTGTCACGAGCATAGATGCTCGCGGAATCCGTCTCCTCTCCGGAAACGCCGGCACGGACGTTGACAGACGACTAACCTGCACACGCCGGGAACTAGCAACAATTTGCACGGCGGCAACGGCTCGCTCAAGAAATTAATGGCGATTGCTTTGCGGAAATTCTATGCCCCTCGCAGGAGGGCTTCATAACCCCGAGATCCAGCGACTATGCATCTAAGCTGCCGGGATTGTGACCGCTAATTGGACCGGACACACAAAAGCTGACATTTGCAAACGTGCTTCTTAAGCAGAATGATTGATAAGTACATTTTTGGAACATAATACATTCTGTGGAGGCTTGTGGTGAGCCTGAGCCTATCTTGGCAGACAGAGAGCGCAAGGCAAGGATATGCCTGGGATGGGATGTCAATCCATCACAAGGCACCGGCAGCAATTTAGTCCGCAATCCAATTAACCTATGCAGCATGTATTTAGACAGTGGGAAGAAACCATAGTACCTGGCAAAAACACATGTGGACAAAAGGGGAATGTGCAAACTCCGCACAGAAAGGCACCTGAGCCAGAAATCGAACCCAAGACTTTCTTGCTGCGAAGCAGCCACATTACTCACCGTGCCCCGACACCGCTCTAATTTGAATAAGAGAACAAATTGCCTTAATGATGTCCAACATAACACATTGTTTTCATCAAACTACTCTACTCAAGGCAGGTATCCGTAGTCGCCAATTATTTTCACGTTTTGGCTTCGCAATCAGATTACAGTACAAAGCACATACACAACCAACTGATGAAGCTGTGCGTGTTAATTGAATTAAAAAATGCTAGAAAGTGATTCCGAAACAACTGGGAGGAGTAAATATCTCTGTTGGTCGCTCCGAGGATGGTAGTCCTTGCATACGATCGCATCGCAATGCCGACTGTGCAGTTGTTGATCGTTACAAAGTTAAACACAGCTATAGCAACTAACATTTACCATAAATTGCGATCAGGCAAGAAACATCGCTTTACTCTGAAAATACCATATGCTAAACAGTAACTTTTAATTCTGGAATTATAAATAAATAAAAAATCCCTCTCCAAACAATGCACAAACTATTAGCAAATTGGCGCAGCGTGCCAGGGCTGCATTAATATGGGCTGAGCCGCAAAGGAGTTCCCACTGGACGGAACCTTCTGCGAGCTACTAATGTCACCTTCAATCAAGCACTTAATGTCCTTATTAAGCCAGCTGAAGGCCCATTCATAAACATGAGTTCCACTGCATTGGGGACCTTGGTACCGCAGGTTTGCAGCGGCCGGTTGTTATTTTTAAAAGGAACATAAGGTATGGTGTGGCGAGCATCACGGGCATTAGCGCTTTTATGACCTCTTGACCCTGACCTTGTAGCAAATGGCACATTGTTATATCCACCGTCGCTGCATGAGACGATGGATTAAACGAAAAACAAACGGACAAAGCAAAGCTTCACGACATGTTATGAGTCACTTCATTTGACGTCTGACCGCGGCTTCAAGCGAATTGTCTACAAGGCTTAAATATATGACGCTATTCGACTAATGTTGGGCGAATGTAGCAGAACCGAACGGAAATTTTATGGCAAGGAAAGTCCGAGCTGACGTGCTAGCATCCACCACCACGTGTTCCTGTAAAACTCTCCGATTTGAATCGATGTCGGTTTTCACAACGTGTGAGAATTGCTCAAACACGGCTGCGCTATTGGGACTGCCACGAGGAGCATTCCGCCTGTCTCCTTCGCGATGTTTTGCCTCCACGTGCAGGTGGCATCATCAGGCATCGTTAATTTAAGTAAACGCCTGACACCGCTATCTCGAAAGAGCAGCTCTTTAAAGCAATCCTCAAATGTCACCATCATGGGGGCAAAGCCGGCTTGGCCTAACATGCGGGGACGATTCTATTGGACCGAAAATCCGTGAGCAACACAACACGCTGATCCATGCTTAGGGCTGACAATGTAATCTCGCCTAAAACAAATTTAACAGAAAAGTCTGCCCACTTCCCACCAAGAGACTTGACACGGGACTCTACGCACACCAATTACATGTAAGCAAATACATTGCACACGGTTCCACTTGTAAATATGCTTTGCTTAATAGCATCCTTGAGATCGGATGTTATTGCTGCATTTACTATTCATACTCTCCAAATATCGTGCCTGTCACTATATGTAAATAGGCGATGGTTAATAATAGCGTTTAATGAGATGCGTTGCCCATTATATTTGCCTATTTTGCACGTCACCTGTTTCCCTGCTAGTCACACATTAATGCAGTTTAGTGCCACATTAATTATGCATGCAGCTAAGATCAATATTGAAACAGGACAATTAATAATTTCCGCCGCATCTTCTCTAAGTGCAGGCCCAATATATTAGCCTCTAACGAGGAACGCACAAACTTTCCCCACTGACCATGAATAGCAACACCAAAACGAACAAGAGGGGCAGGGAGTGGCAGTGGGGTATAATTAGATATGCCCCAAAGAATACCCATCTTCTGTAAACAATAAACACATGTGCTTGCCAGCCAGCCTGTGATCCAACAAGAGCGTTACAGGTCCATTGCGAGCACTTCACGGCCTCCGCAAGTTGTGGTTATGCGAGGTGGAATGGATGGCAAGATTGCATTCTGAGTAGAGGTGGAATTATCGACCACCACTTGCCGCTCCCCCCGCCCGAAAGGGATTCGATGAGCTGTGGCGAGTCGGGGTCATGATTCGAATAATAAGTGTGCGTTAACATTATCCAACAATTATCCCCGTTGTTCTATCGACGGAAGATCACGAGACACCAGGCCCGTTGGGAATTCCGGCAGAGCGGTAATCGAAACATCCCGTAGAAGTGGATATCCCAGAGCTGCTGCCGAGAACCCCTTCAAAATGACCACATCTGTCTATTCGAGTAACGTGCACAATGTTCATCACATCACAGGCAAACCAATATTGTGATGCCCGCTGATGATATTTAGCCAAATGAAGAGGAATACCAAATGCAGTGTGATTAATCATGTGCAGTCATTGGAGCCCGAGCTGCGATCATCAACTTAGCACACTTGGGGCCACATTTAATCACAGCTGGCTGGCTACCTGCATTCAAATCCAGCATCTCAGCAGCAGCTGCCAGATCAGAACCCAGACCTCTGAGCCACCGGCAACCTTTCAATGTATTTGTATTATTTGCATTTCAGTGAACGCAGCGGCAACTAGTGGCTGGACGAGTCGCGTGAGATCATTGCATACAACGTACACAAACCGTAAAACAGTACATTGAACGGACGGGTGTGAGGAGGAGGAGGCTGTGAGGAGCCCTTCATGAAAGAAAGACCAACGAGGCCCGTTACGTCGCCCGGATTGGCGTTACCGGGGCCCCACCCTGGAGCCA
>JAZEWT010000009.1:16254822-16265108 GCA_036362905.1 Mordacia mordax | reverse complement strand
GATCGATAAAGTAACACTGGTGGCTCTTGTGGTGAATGAGGCCAGTTAAGGCCAGGGCTGGCCCAGGGCCAGCCCGATTATGGCTCAGAGAGACGCACCAGTACATGGCATTCAACTGAAGCAATGCGTTCAAATGATAACGGACAGCATGCATCATCGCACATGGCTCACAAGCTTCAAATAGTGATTTTAACAAACATGGCACTGGGCAGCACTCAAGAGGCATCATGATGTATTCGTTGACTTGAGGCCGAAAAGAGAATTCAAGGCAAAGTGTTCCATCACTATTTTTGTTTAAAAATGGTCACAATTAACCCCAACCACGCACAACGGTTGTCACTATATCCTGCCGATATGAAATTCAAGTCGTGTTTAAAATAAGGCGAGAAAATATTTCAGTGTAATAGAATACTGTTTCATTTTTAAAAAATATGGTTAATGCAAACTGTTACAACTAATGAAGAACTACAGGCAGGCTAGAATAGAGCCAGGTGGTAAGCTGTCTCAAACAATCAGCCCACGTTCTGAAGTACTCTATATATTAAGATATGTCAGTTTATACATGTGGGTGGAACCCGAAGCACCCGGAGAACACTCACACATATCCGGGAGCAACTCTTTGCTGCACTGCTTTCCCCTGGCGAGTCAGGGCATGGCAGCTCAATGCCCACGGGATGAGAGCATTTGTGTGATCCACAAGCCCTCACCTCCATAGAGGGCTGGAATACAGACTGTGCAATACACCTCAAGTGAAGAGAGACAGATGACTACATACGATAACTACATGCTAAGACACTGCACCCAAGGATGATGATGACATTTTTTGCAGGCAGTTTTAAAAAGTGAACTGTTTTCCCAAATACTCAGGCCTCAATCAAGTTATATACCGTTGTGTTATATGATGTCCACATTATTTTGTACACGTTATGTTACATATTGATGGAATGTATTAGAAAGTTAAAAAGATAAAAGCTACCAAAAACAGCATGGCATATACAAGTACTACATTGTCTGTGTCTATCGCTGTGTCTACATGTCTCCGTGTCTCCCCGTGTCCCCGCGTGTCTCACACGACAGATAAGACTAGTCGGAACAAGAGGCTGTGTTTGTGAATGTGTGTGTCTGTCTCTCCTCGTCTCTGTGTCTTCCCTCGTCTTTGTGTCTCCCCACACCTCCCCTCGTCTCCCCACACCTCCCCTCGTCCCCCCATACCTCCCCTCGTCCCCCCACACCTCCCCTCGTCTGTGTCCCCTCACACCTCCCCTCGTCTCCCCACACCTCCCCTCGTCTGTGTCCCCTCACACCTTCCCTCGTCTGTCTCCCCACACCTCCCCTCAACTCCCCTCGTCTCATCAAAGTAGCAGTTATTTGATTTGCAAATACTTTGTCATCGTCACAATCTAAATCTGTCGAAAATGTGACGAACAGCAGCTCAAAATCACGTCTTGTTGAACCATATTCTGCTTGCTGCGCATCACTTTATGGTGAGACGTAATTAAAACGCGTAAATAACAGTGTAATAAACAATTTGTGGAAGAAAGTAACAGAAAATCGAGTATAAAACTCATATGTACGGAAACACTGAAACTCACACACTATTTTTGGAATGACTGTTTAAAACAGTGTCACCTGAATGGACGGGCATGAGCAACTTTATATATAGATGTCCACTTCAGAGCCCTATAAAGTAACACCGTGCGTGAAAACAAGTGTCGTTAATGTTGGTAAAAAGAAAACTAACATTTTGTTATCACGGCTACGAATATATCGATATGACCACAAAAACATCCCAGAACCAAAGATATTGATATTGAGAAAGAGTAAATAAATTTCGGTTAAGCTGTGAAAAACTTCTGCCGTAAAAGAGAATAGCAGTACTCAAACATCAAGTTTAAGTTAAATCACTTTTATTTACACTACTTACACGGATATGGGGCACGCTGTCTCTCTGGAGAAAGACAAACGTGTACAAAGACGTGTTGTGTGTTCAAGCCTCCGGTGTAGCAACTGTTGCACGTGCCTTTCCACAGCAGGCCATGTCTTTGAGCGGTGGGAGGCAAACCGGAGTAACAGGTGAAAATCCACGCTGACACAGGGAAAACACACAAGCTCCACACAGAAACGCAACCAAGCTGGGAATCAAACACAGGCTCGTTTTGCTGTGAGACTGCAGCGCTCCTTGCTGTGCCACTGTCCCGCCCCTCTTCATGACCATAAGGTTCTCATTTAGTGGACTGGCAACAAAGGTCATGTATTTAACATGTTGTTCTGCAACGATGTGTACATTAAAAAAAAACCCAAAAATACTTGCCAATTTTCCGTTCTAATGTCGTTGATGCTGGCGTGCCGTTCTGTTCGCAGCGCTTTGTGACCCTCGGGTGAAAAGCACTCCATAAATGCAATTAATATTATCTACGGCTCCATCAATAACATTGAGCTGTTGTGTGGTACAGGCACTCACTGCTCCACGCTCACGTCTATTGATAGTTGCCAGTGTCCCAGTGCCATCCAGGCACAATGACGTTGCTGCATCGTTAGATGAGCCATACAGGAAGCTAACACGTCTCATGAGTTTTGGCCAGGTACTCCTGTTTCCTCCCACAGACCAAAGCCATGCTGTCTAGGTTAATTGTCCTGACCAAATTGCGCCCAGTGCCCTGAGATGTTGTAACTTGCTTACTCCTCCCTGCTGGACAACTGTTAAAATAGAGCTACATAACTCAACAGTTGCTTCCAGCTTAAATTACAACTGACAAACTACCCATAATGTGAGAGTCACTTTAATAATGGGCCAAGTTGAACCCTTCCCAAGAGTTGAAATTATGTTTTCTGACCAAGTCAAGGCACCCTAGTTCAAGGGGGACGTCTTGTCAAATAACGGGAGATGCTTGTGAAAGACAGGCCAATCCTAACGTATGGAATCTCCATGTTGACCGAGACTGCGGTAATGAATCAAGTCTAAACGCATTGTGGGGTACAAGTTTATTTTACCCATTAATTGCGAGATAACGTAACTACACAGGCACGGTGGCCCCGTGAGTAGCGCTGTCACCTCACAACAAGAAATACCTGGGTTCGAATCTCGGCTCGGGTGCCTTTCTGTGTGGAGTTTGCATGTTCTCCCCGTGTCCGTGTGGGTTTTTGCCGGGTACTCCGTTTGCCTCCCACAGTCCAAAAAATATGCTGCTGCATAGGTTGATTGGCTTGGAGACTAAATTGCCCGCAGTGCCCGGTGATGTACTGGCGTCCCATCGTGGGTGTGTCTGCCGGGATAGGCTCCTGCTCAGTGCGACTTTGTACAGGACAAAGCAGTTTCTGATGATGAGATAAGTAACTACACAGCTGTTGCAGTATGCTGGTGTGAAATTTTCAAAGGAAAATGTAAAGAATGACATTTCATCGCCCATATTGTCTGCCTCATGTCGATGTGTCATAACCGCACAATAGTGATCACCACATGCTAAAACAGGAATGCAGGGGAATAAATTAAGATTCAGAAATTGACGGATAAGTTTAACCATCTCTCGAGAGACAATAACATTTCTTACACAACCCATGGGCTGCACAGACCTTCTGGGAGTGCATACTTCCAGCAGCACTGATTCAATACAAGCAAACTCTAAACCGGTCTTAACAAAGTGTCTCATGCTGGGGAGATTGTTGGCGCCATCTCACTGCGTGGCTGCCTTCCTGCCTCTCTGTGGTTTCTCACACCTGCGAGGCATTCCACATCTTCAACAGTAAGCGAATACAGAGCGTCATCAGTTGAATATTTCTTTCAAAGCAACTAATCTGCAACAACTAACAAAGACTGAACACATCACATATAGAGTTATATTATTTGTAAAACCGTGACTATAATGAGCAATCTGAAGATCACCACCCTTCTATTTCTAATTGTGTCGGCTATTATCGCTGTGCTACACATCTGCTTGCAGAGTTTAGCTTCGCGTGAACTGCCGCCAACTGTCGCACAGATGCCTTGTGCTCCATGCCCACGATAATACGCGTGATCAAAAAACCGTGTGGACTGACACCGGCGTAAGTGGGCGCAGCACTACAATAAGCTATGGACGCTCAGTGAATATTGAACCGAAAATGGAGAAACGTGAAAAGTGCTCTCAAGCGCCGCTCTTTTGAGATGAGCGTGTTAAGTATCCCTCGTCTTTCTGCTCAACATAACTGTAGATGGGGCGGCACGGTGGCCCAGTGAGTAGCGCTGTTGCCTCACAGCAAGAAGGTCCCAGGTTCCAATCTCGGCTCAGGTGCCTCACTGTGTGGAGTTTGCATGTTCTCTCCCCATATTCGCGTGGGTTTTCGGCGGGGACTCCGATTTTCTCCCACAGTCCAAAAACATGCTGCTGTATAAGTTAATTGGCTTGCAGGCTAAATTGCCCGCAGTGCCCGGCGATAGACTGGCGTTCCATCGTAGGTATGTCCCTGCCTTGCACCCTGTGCCTGCCGGGATAGGCTCCGCCTCACCGTGACCCTGTACAGGACTGAGCGGTTTCTGACAATGAGATAACCGTAGAAGCCCTGGGACAGCGATGGACTGACTTCGCTGTGGTCTAAGAAAACCCAGTTTCGTAAATGTCGTTCGCTGCTCTCCAAGTGAGACCAAATGCTTTTGAAGCAACTCCTGGTGTTATGAATTCGCTTATGTGCGCAATCTTAGGTGTTACTAATTACTTTTAGGATTACAGTAACCGTTTAATTTTTACACCGATTGGTGCTTTAAGTTTACTTGCGCATTCACTTTACGCGCTGTTGCGATGGTCATTTCGGTAGGATTCCTGCATCTAGAGCTGGGCAGCTCACTGGGTACTTTCTGCTGTAATAGCAAATGCCTATCTAGAACTTCCATCTATATCTCGTGACTTGTTTATAGTGTGATAGCAGCCCAATCGTGAGACGATTTTGTTTTTCACACATCAGCACGATAAGTCTCGTTTATTTTTCACTCATTGATTCCGCGACAACATCAAAGGCTTCTGAGTGTATGCGTCGGGAGTGTGGGAGCATGCATATCTATCACACAAGTGACATTTTTTTATAATACGATTGAGACCAAAAGCAGTACGCTTATACACATCAACAGATAACCACTAATTAATATTTAGTAGTTTGTTTTAGAGATTCAGTTCTATAAAGTTCACAGTCCCCATTTGTTTGATGGTGATTTTCAATGCTGAAATAGTCACCAAAGTTAAACAATGAGCCAAACCCCAAAAAATAGCAATTGAATACACTTAATAAATGTCACGAACTCGTGATTAATACATAAACGAGCGGCGGAAATCTTCGCAAGGGCGTCTGTAGGTTGCATTATTTGAGATCGTTTTCTATAAATACCCCAATTAGCAGCAATGAGTCTAATCTCGCCTCCATTATCCGTGCCTCATCCGTGACTCTGCTCGGAGTTTGCGCACGTTGTAAACTGTGTTATTGCTGTTACTGTCGATCTCCGGGGCCGACCAGGTGCAGCCTTGAAAGCGGCTTGGAAGGACGGCCACTGGGTGGTTACAGTACAAGGTGAGGCTGCGTCACATGGCGCGGTGCAGCGCACGTGCAGGGAAATCGACCGATGTCTCGTTTCACCGTTTTGTCGGCACGGCGCCTGGCATCCTCCAGCTTAGGGCGATTTAACATCCTCTCCTTCATCTTCATTATCAATACCCGCTTGATCCTGTACAGGGAGCAGAGCCTATCCCGACCGACAGAGGGCGCAGGGCGGGAGAATACCCAGGATGTGACGCCAGTACATGGGAGGGCACACTTTTTGGGGCACTTGACTCGTGATTTGCTTTTATAGGAATGAGAACTGCCTACGACCATATCACCCTGAATACGCCCGATCTCGTCCTATCTCGGAAGCTAAGCAGGGTCGAGCCTGGTTAGTACTTGGACGGGAGACCGCCTGGGAATACCAGGTGTTGTAGGCTTCCCGGCGATGGACTGGCGTCCCATCGTCGGTATATCCTTGCCTTGCGCCCTGTGTCTGCCGGGATAGGCCCCGGCTTCACCGTGACCCTGTATAGGACTAAGCGGTTTCATACAATGAGATGAGATGAGGAATGAGAACTCTTCAGTTGGAGATTTATTTCAATTCAGTTCTTCGTTTCAAACGCCTCTTTATTTGTATTTAAGCTAAGTACGCGCCTTGCGCATGACCCCCGGGGTGAAGGACGGTCAAGAAATGTACATTTTTATCATTACTGTGCCCCTATCCTGACCAACCCGCACCATCCAGCATGGTGAATTATAGTAAAACAATCCCTAACACTATCCACGGCAGAGGGAGGCACTCGTCCAGAAGTGGACTGAAAAAAGGACAGTAATCTGCAGCTGAACTGCTTTTCCAGAACTGCTCGTTTGGGACAGCTGTGTCAAGCGTACCTCCTCTCTCGACACTGCTATCCAGAGAGAGCGGCTCTTGAGAACAACTCTCATACGTCGAGCCGTGGAAAACCTACATTAACACGTACACGTCCGTTACGAACATGCCGTGCCCTGCCATGGGAGTGAGGAATTTTCTTCGGTGCCCGCCAGTAACAGAGCCGCCGTAGCATCGTTGGCTTGAGCCGCCAGGAGGACATTTTCTCAGGCTCAGAAAGTAGCCGAGAGAATATTTCCAACGAGAGGCTTGAAATAAATAAAAAATGGACGAAGAAATCGCTCAGAGAGCAAAGCTAATGGGGACAATGGCAAGGTTTCTGCCATACGACCTAAGTGGCCCTTTCCCACCAACAATTCAGATTGATGTGGGCATGTTAACGCTATGGGTACTTTTTTGCCAGGATACATATATAAGATTACAACAGGTTTTCCCATATCTGGCAATTATGCAGGTGTTAAGATCCCAAACACCAAAATGGACACATTTCACAATGTGTCCAGTTTGCAAAAGCCACACATACTAGTGGCAAAGTATGCAAACAGGTAGCTTTGATAACCTATGCATTGTCCTTCAACTGACCGACCTTCACCTGGCAGTGGCTTCCTTTTGAGCCTATTTGCCGGTGTCAGTCGCTGCCAAAAGGCAGTCAGCTCAGGACAATGCAGTATCAATGCTTTATATATTAGGTGGAGCTGTTAACGCTATGGGTACTTTTTTGCCAGGATACATATATAAGATTACAACAGGTTTGACCGTATCTGGCGATTATGCAGGTGTTAAGATCTTAACACCTGCATAATTGCTGTGGGCATGTCTGTGCAGCCTTCTTGACGCTAATGCCTCATTAAAAAAAAACCAGATTATGATAATTTCAAGCAGACATGTGAGGACAAGACTGAAACGAGCGACAGATAAGTAGCACGTAACATACATGCTTTATATGATCACAGCGTACACATGAATCACTGCCATTGAAATGGTTTTGGCTGCGTGGCGTTCTGCTTAGCGCGATACAACTCAAAGCTACCCACGTTAAAATCACAGTTGGGGGTTGACTCCAATTAATGTCTCTCTGGGGACAATCACATGTAAGCAGAACTCTGCAGGAAGTAAAACGTCGTGATCTGACAGAAAGACTGTGACTTGCATATTTGTACAAGGGCACAATTGGAAATCTGCACACATTTGAGCACGAAGCAACTTCACTTGAAATTTGGCTTTGACATTTAATTTTCAGCAGCCTCATCATAAACACTACGCATTATCTGTTTAGTACATTTTACATTGATCTACTCGATCAAAGTCTGAGCGCCGCCTTGCTCCTGGAAGCACGGGGTGGTGGTGCCATTCGAGGGTGGCTATGCAGCAGTTAACATCTGTGCCTCATAGGAATAAAGTCCTGCCCGAGGTGGTTCGACTCCTGCCTCAAGTGCAGTTATGTGGGGTGTTTGTGTTATTCCTCTGTTCTGTATGGGTTTCCTCCAGCTCCCCCAGTTGTCTCACACAAGAAAAAAAACCCAATTAATATTGGCCGATAACATTGCAATATACAGGAAGCAGTGTCTAGTGGTAGGTTGGTGCCAGCTGACTACCTAGCTGACGCCCCCCTCCACCCCTCTGCAGTTTCCTCGCTACGCCGCCACATCCGTGTGTCGTTCATGACCAGACGTGACATTTGTACAGGGAGTTAAACATTGTGGCATTATTATTTGTTTACACGGGGTGAAAGTTCCACCCTCGTGGTTGGGCATCAAACTTGGGTTGCTGGATTCGAAACACCGTGTCCCCTCCGCTGCACCTTAGCTCCTTATTACACGTGCGAGGGCACAAGGAAGGGCTAAACCCACAATGGGACGCCAATCCACAGGGCACTGGGGGAAATATAGTCAGCGTAATTAATATAGGCAACAACTTGTCTTGGACTGTGGGGAGACACTGGAATACCCTGCGAAAACGCACAAGGACATGCACAAATTAAAGTAATTAAATCTTGAATTCAATCACTAAGGCATCACGTGACAATACCTGGCATTGAAGTGCATTAGCACTGTGGAGTTCTTTATCATGGCCAACAATACGTAAACAATGACACACAAGACTCAAAGGACTGAGAGGGGTTTTTTTGTAAATCAGTTATTTGTAATTATGTAGGTTTCCACGGCTCGATGCATGATGATTGCTTCGAAAAGCTGCTCTCTCGGGACAGCCGCGTCGATCGCTTCCTCTCCCCACCTAACGACGTTTCGCCTCGCACGTTAGAGGCGCCTGAGGATGCCTCTAACGTGTGAGGCGAAACGTCGCGAGGAGAGGAAGCGAACGCCGCAGCTGTCCAGAGAGAGAGCAGGTTATCGAAGCAATTATCAGTTATTTACATTCCTGCATACAACCTCACACTATTGACTAGTCCGAACCTTCTAACCCGACAACAAAGATGAACCTCTACTACAACACCGCCGTCGTTCGCTACCCGTTTGTGACTGTAAGATTAATTGTATTTGAGAAAAATTAAAACGGAAACCCGCACTGAAAAGCACGACTCGCGTGTCACTTCACTAAGAGCGGTGCACATGAGTGTTGGTACAACCAGGCACGAACGCGTGCGTTAAGTATATAACGACCCAACAATGTTTAAGAGGTAGACGTTTCAGCTCCTTATAATCAGCACGCACTAGGTAGGAGTGCTTGTGGAGTGGATGTGGAAAGCATTGGTCAACGCACTGCTCTCCTAAACCTGCACTAGGTCGGATCGGTCTCGAGAATTACAACTGTCCACTGTAATCCAGCTAGTAAAGGCGAGACGACTGTCTGACTTCGATGGATAATTTACCAGGCGCAGATTTGACTTGATTGCGATTTTTAAGATACTATTATCGTCATTGTGGACTGATGAAAATGCTGGACGGATTTCAAAATCATATCCTGTCTTTTAGTACCATTTCTAAAACGTATATTAGTGACAGTTGGCATTTCAAGCGATACTAGAATAAATGCAGTCAGACGGGCAAACATCCTGGATAAAACGTATAGCAATACGACCGTCTACCTGGACGGACCCAATGCAGTGTATCAAGCATTACGGCGGAGCAGGGCACAAGAAGGTCGAATGCCGGCTCGGCTGCCTTTCTTTGTGGAGTTTGCATGTTCTCCCCATGTCCACGTAGGTTTTTGTCAGGCACTCCGCTTTCTTCCCACAGTCCAAAGACACGCTGCCTCGGTTAATTGTTCTGACTAAACTACCCCCCGTTTCCCTGAGATAATAATAATTGCATTTATAGATCGCTTTTCACCCGAGGGTCACAAAGCGCTGCACAGAGCTGCGAGTTTTACAAATCCGAGCTGTTGCGAGAACGCCATGTCAACAACAACATCAGAACAGTTCAATTAAAAGGCAAACAGTAGCGATAAATTATAGGACATAAAATCAGCAAAAAATAAATAATTTCTTAAATAAACAAGGCAGGAACATATTATGTTCCCAAGCTGGTGCGGATCGGAAGAGAGCCAACAAGGCGGCACGGCACCACTGAGCCGCATCAACACGGCTTGCTCATCCCTCCGCACTGCAATTGTTCACAATAGCTACGGTTCTTTTCAGATTTAAAAAGTGACTGACCGTGATGACCAGTGCAAATGGGGAGATAAAGACTGTACGAGTACTGTCTGCATGGGAGGGGTTAAGGACAGGGGCCCATGTTCGGTGCGCAGCTGTCGTGGCCGCGCAGATGTCAAAAACTATCGAAGGCATCGGAAATGTTTAAGCTTGCTGCATGTTCAATAACACATGTAAAACGGTGTGCCCTAAATTAACGCTCGTCACATTAGCACAATTACCAGGTCACACGGCCATCTGTGAATGGAATGACAGCTCATTCGTTTACAGGGAATTTAC
>JAZEWT010000009.1:16244507-16254792 GCA_036362905.1 Mordacia mordax | reverse complement strand
GGAACATCAAGTGGCTGTTACTCTTTTAATAGTGTTATAAAAACAATATTCAGGTGGCACGGTAGCAGAGTAAGTTGCACTGCCGACTCACAGCAAGGGTTCTGGGTTCGATTCCTGGCTCGGAAGCTTTTCTGTGTCGCGTTTGCATGTTTTCTCCCGTTGTTCCCGTGGGTTTTTTGGAAGGTATTCCGGGGTTTTCCCAAAGACGTGCTTACGCTGCTGCCCAGTCTATATTAAACTGACTTAAATTACGCTCGGTGGCCTGCGATGGACTCGCATCTCATCCTGGGCATAATACTGCCTTGCGCTCTGTGTCTGCTGGGAGAGTCTCCTCACCACAATCTTGTACAGGATTAAGTCGGTACTCATAATTAAGGAAAGAATGTAGCCCTAATATTCAGAAAGGGCCCACCATTTACGATATGAAGGCTTCCGAAACTTAACCAGAGCCTTTTTAATGCAGAATCCACTCACTTAGGATAGCATTATGAAGACATAGATGACAGCAGCATTGTTGAGGATTGCTCACATTACACGCCTACCTCCCACACCCATGCACACCTAAGAGCGAGTTGCACATTAAATAGAAGAACGGTTGTTGACATTCCTCATGCCCTCACCCCTATACATTCTAAATGTAATACCAGCCTACATTTTACAAGGCTTTATGCAACGCTTGCACAAAGTCAGATATTGAATTCAAAGTCAAGTTTAAGCGGTTGGTTCCACGCTCAAGCCAGCATGCAGACACACACACCACCGCCTGGACGAACCTGCGACCAACGGTTTGAAATTCCACGTTGGTATGGTATGAGCCAATCCGCCCCATAGGATATCAACTGCTGACTTGCCACACGCAGATATTCGCTGCATGTGCCACAGAGATGAAATTCTGTGTGGCGCCAGAGATGAACCCATAACCTTCCCGTTGTGAGCAGAGGGCCCGAACGAGAGTCACACTAGATGCAATCGCATTACAATCCATACATATACCAGGCTTCATATGATATAGTGCAAGGGATCGAATTCTGCCTACAGCCAATCTCGCCACCCGATCCGCATGTCTGCGCATCAGCAGCACGAAGGCTCTCATCACATTCGAAATCCTTCATGGCTTCGCTCAAGCTGACCTCTCCGATCTAATTTCACTTTCCTTGCACGCACCTTTGTTGTAAAATTAAAATTAAAAAATGTCTTCTCGCAGACCTTTATCAATACCCACACAGGAGGGCGTTATTCTGTAACCTCTTACGCACCACACTTCGATGTTCCTAAGTCTGAAACGGCCGATTTTCGGCTGTTTGCAGTTCGCGTAACTTAAAATTGCACTGTAATGCTTAAACTAACAGATCTGTATGCCCTATTGTTATCTTTTTGAGGCGCACATGCTTTCAGTTAATAACAGAACGAAAACACTGGCGCGGTGGCGCAGTGAGTAGCGCTGCTGCCTATCGGGAAAAAGGTCCCCGGGTTCAGTCCCTGGCTCACAGCAAGAAGGTCCCGGGTTCGAATCTCGGCTCGGGTGCCTTTCTGTGTGGAGTTTGTGTGTTCTCTCCACGTCTCCACGACGTGGGGTTTTACCAGGTACTTAGGCTTCCTCCCACCGCCCAAAGACACGCTGATGACTAGGTTAATTGGCCTTTTGAGTAACCCCCCCCCAAAAAAAAAATTGCCCTGTGATGTACTGGCGTTGCATCCTGGGTAAAGCCCCCACCTTGAAACCTCTATTTACCGAGATAGGCTCCGCCCCCCACATGACCCTCTACAGAATTAAGCGGGTACCGAGAGTGAACAGATTATAAACAATTCAGACGGACTGGGAGGATAACAATGAGACATCGGTGCATACTTCAGCAGCAGAACATGCGAGTGTGAAGGTCGTTCTTGCTTTACCCAGAGAGCTTTGGCCCAATTGTGTTCTTTTGCATTACGTACCGTCGTGGTACACTGTGGATTACGTATATTAGTATGCAGGGTCCGTTTCACTACTTTAGGGAATTAAATAACACTGATACTTATCCGCCTCAGAGATTAGTGGAGCACTGTTTTCCAACAACATTTGTTTTAGCGGTGTCGTTGGCAAAGTGCGTCCTGTTAATATACGCCAGCGGGCAGTGAGGAATCCATACATACCCCACAAGAAACTGTCGAGAAAAGAACGTTTCATGTTCAGAGCATCTACACGTCCCCAGTATCACAATGCACTTACTGAATATTTTAACACTCTCCACAGTACATTTTGTATTTGCTCTGTTCTCATATCACAAAAGGGCATCATTAAAACTGTACGATACGGAGCTGTCACTTGAAAAACATTCAATCGCACGTTGAGATAGACCATTCAGAAGATCGTTAGAAATCGGTGGTGTGTCTGTAAATGGATCGCCCTGCACTGGACGAGAGGGCCTGCACACAGGCTAAGAAGCCTGGGGTTTCACTGTAAATTCGGTGGTTCAAAAAAAAAAAATCCCCAGCGTACTTGTTTATTACTCGCGGCCCTGCTATGACTGAGATCTGCTCCCAAAAGTTGCTCTTTCGGGATAGCCTTGTCAAGCGTCAACCTGATTGCGCCACCAACATGGGAAGCAAACAGTCGCAAAGCAGCAACAATAGGAGCAACAACGACGGACGTGGCTATCTAAAAAAGGGCAGCTATTGAGAGGAATTCTAATCCATGTAACCATGAAGACCTACATCAACACAACTGGGGACTGTTAAAAATGAGCAAATACAGCTATGGATACAAATAATAAGAAGAATTGCCTTTATAGAGTGCTTTTCACCCGAGGGTCACAAAGCGCAAATAATTATTATATCGAGCACTGCTGTAACAATGCATGTAAAGTAACACCTCAATGTAACGGACCTCTTATACAACAGACTTCGGAAGCAACGGACGCTGTCTGTGACTTCCGAGACAGCAGATTAAAAATCATGCAAATCATATTTCATATTTTTTATTGCTATTAGACACATATTATTCTGTTTAATGGTGTTCATAATATGTATAGGTTGTTATAAGATATGGTCATTACTCCGGACACCCTTTACCCCTATTACTCTGTTAAATTGAGGTTTTAATGTATTACTAGATTTAAAAAAAAACTGCAACACTGCAATGTGATACAACATAAATTGGGCCAGACTGTAGAGAAGATAAGCAGGCATTCTGCGCTGACTGGGCAGGCTCCCTAACACACGCTTGGCGGGTCTGTATTGGAGAAGCCATTAGAGTTGATAGCCTCCAGGCCTTAGAGAGCACAGTATCATTTCCTGTCGGCAACATGCTTCGAGTACACACAGAAAAGCAAGGCGAGCATCCCTACATGATCACTCGTCGTACCGCACTGAAGTTCCTCATCATCATCGTCGTCGTTAGTCACCGTCTATCCACTGATGGATCGATGCCTCATCATTAGTGGTGAAATGCTTCACGACCCCACGCCCACACCGTCACCGCCAATTCGATTTTCGAAACGATTCTGGTTTCTATCTTATGGTGAACGGTAGAGCCATGAGCGGCTGCAGGATCGATGTGATCTCATTACATGCATCAACAAAAACGGGTTCTGACCATACGCGGTGCGATACATGTGTCGCGAGATTAAAGATCGATCGATGTTCGTCGAATAATCCACAACTCGGCATAATCCCTCGGCGTCACGCGAAGCGCCCTTTATTCACACTCCCGTATATTTAGCTAAATTCACTGATCCAAATTTTCTGTGGTAATATCTCAGTTTTCGCCGGATACTCCGGTTTCCTCCTACCAGCCAGAGACACGCTGCTGCCGAGATTAATTGGGTTGCTGAGTAAATTGGCCAAAAAAGTGTGTCCTGCGAAGTACTGGCATCAGATCCTGGGTATTCCTCCGCCTTGCAGCCTCTATCGGCTGAGACAGGCTCTGACACCCCCGTGACCCTATCCAGGATTAAGCGGGTATTGATAATGAATGAATCAGCTCAGGGTGGCACGGTGGCCCAGTGGGTAGCGCTGTCGTCTCACAGCAAGGTCCCGGGTTCGAATCTCGGCTCAGGTGCCATTTCTGTGTGAAGTTTACATGTTCTCCCCGTGTCCGCGTGCGTTTTCGCCGGGCACTCCGGTTTCCTTCCACAGTCCAAAAAACATGCTGCTGCATTGCATAATTGGCTTGCAGACAAAATTGCCCACAGTGCCCGGTGATGGACTGGCGTCCCATCGTAGGTAAATCCCTGCCCTGTGCCCTATGTCTGCCAGGATAGGCTTTGGCTAACTGCAACCCTGTACAGGACGAAGCGGTTTCTGACAATGAGATGAGATGAATCAGCTCACGTGTTCCCTCGTTTAAATGTCACTCTTCATCGCCTTGCCCATGGCCTTGTGCCCTTCACTTCTTGTCTCCTGGCCAAACCCATTATCTTTTGTTATTCGACAATTACTGGGTTTACAATTTACGTTCTTGTTCAAACAAGTGTCATTTCTTTAAATGAAAGACGTTTAAATATTTTTAAAAAAGGATAACAATTTACCTTTATAGGTCCTTCAAAAAAGTATCCTCACAAACAAGGTAAATATATATGTGCATTATATTTTATCATCGGAATGCAATAAGAATCAATTATATACACTGAATAAAAATAAGCTACTCAGGCTAGATTGCAAACAATGACAGAAAGTTACAATAAAGAAAGTATATTAAAATTAATTTTAAAATAACGGCACATAACACTAAGTGGCTGTTGAATATAAATGGTAAGTTATTAATGCACGAAAGAGAAGTATAATATTAATAAAATAAGTTGAGTAATTCCTTTGACTTGTTAAAGGACATCATTACTGTGAATCGCAGCAATGAGGGTTTGTGCAACATGATTCTCCGCCCCCCCCCACCCCCAGAATTCGTGTGTGCCGGTCTCCAATTGTCATCTCATCTCATTGGTAGAAACCGCTTAGTCCTGTACAGGGTTGCGGTGCACCAGAGCATACCCCGGCAGACACTCCACTGTGAACATGTGGATTTACTCTAACACCCGTGCGTGCTTATGAAGTAGAAGTTTGCACGTTTTGTCCACATAACAAACCTAACTGATTGGCCGTATCAGGTAAAGGTGAGTTAATGATGTGGCTCAACCCAAAATCACTTCACTACAATAATAATAATAATTGCACTTCTAAAGCACCTTTCACCTGAGGGTCACAAAGTGCTGCACAGAGCTGTGGAGATAATGGCATATCAGTAACAAAAACGACATAAGAACAGCAAATCGGCAACAATAACGTTTTTTGGTGTCTAATACTGGCCAGAAAAGACTTCCTGTTAAAATTTTAAAGAATCGCACAACCTGCGAGTCGTTTCCCACGATTCCAATCAGCACGTCGTCTATGGCAATGGCTGCGCCGTGTCCGAAACCGTTCCGCTTTCGGCAAATCGGTCACATCGCATTTCCTGACAGATGAACGTCAACTGGAAACCTCGGAGCGCAACACGGCCATTTGTGTGTTTTTTTTAAGCGCTGACGCGACAGAGATGTCGGTACGACTCTGGGAACATACTGCCGCCACCCGTACGTCGCACACCGCCACGAAAACCAGAGAAGACACCGAGAGTCGACAGCGCGGACCTGCAGAGAGGGACGGATCACTGCACATGCGTGTGTTAAGCATCCCTCAAATCCATACTTTCCCCATTACGGGGGATGAAATTGAATTAAGAAAAAGAAGCGGACTCGCCCCGGGGGACTTTGCGGCCCCACGCAAAAGTCAATTGTGAGGTCCCGTATAATCGTAACAGCGTAGGAGATGTCAAGGTGACAGACAGCACAGGGGGAATGATGAAAGTGGCCAGCTGAGAAAGGGAAACAGTACAAATATGACTATATGGTAGCGACACGCTGTTTTGTTTAATATCATGCTTACACACCTGGCTTCTGGCTGCCTCTTTATTAGATGTGATGTCGAAGGGTTTGAAGGGTTTGCGCGTGTGCAGCGTCGCGTTTAGAGGCACACGGCTCACAATTGTAAGATCAGAAATCCTTGCCGGGGGTTGACTTTTGGAGAAAATCGCAGTGGTCGGCCTATTGAGTGACTGGCCCTGACCATAGGAATGCGACAATTACATCACTGGCTCAGAGGGCCTGCCAATCGGTCAAATTTTAACTTACCATATGTAGCTCTTTTTAACAGTTCTCCAGCAGCGAGAGGAATCAAACCGGGGACCTGCTTGCTGTGAGGCGGCAGCGCTACTCACTGCACCACCGTGCCGCTATGCCGCCCTGCCAATGTTAATGAATATCGCTGCATAGGTTTCCATAACCCTCCAATGAGTTGCGTATAACCTCCCTGGTGCGCCGAGTTCCTGAGCCGTACAATTCTCTAGCGTGGCAGCCGACGAAACACGTGTAGATTAAAATCCCGAACACCGTGTCCGAACAGCACTCAGCACAACCCGAACACACATTTGAGTGGTGATCAGTTTCTCCACTGGTCACTTGAGCATGGACACATTATCTCGTCATGAACATCTGGCATTCAACTGGGCACTACGCAGTGACTTGCCGAGGGTTCATATATCATCATCATCATTATATATACCTACTTAATCCCGTATAGGGTCGTGGAGAGCCGAGACTATCCCGGCAGATATAGGGTGCAAGGCGGGGCTATACCCAAGATGTGACGCCAGTACATCACAGGGCACTGGGGGCGACTCAGCAAGCCAATAAACCTAGATAGCAGTGTGTCTTTGGACGGTGGGAGAAAACTGCAGTACCCGACGAACAACCCACAGGAACATGAGGTGAGCAAGCAAACAGCACACAGAAAGGCACCCGAGCCAGGAATAGAACCTGCGACTGCCTTGCTGTGAGGCGACAGCGCTACTCACTGCACCACCGCACCGCCCGGGTTCGTATATCTACGCAGAGAGAGATACTAGCAGCTGATCTCGATCATCATCATAATCAGCTATTATTATGGTTAAGGTTTCATATTTGAACAAGTTAGTGCTGTGCGTTTGTTTAGTTAGCTTGTAAGTTTATATGTTGTTAAGTTCGTCAGTTCGAACATTTGTTGTATCGCAGGAATCCCGCATCCAGAGCTTGCAAGATTACTGGGTAGTGTCTGCTGTAATAATAAATATCTCATCTCATGTCATTGTCAGAAGCCGCTTAGTCCTGTACAGGGTCGCGGTGAGCCGGAGCCTATCCCGGCAGACACAGGGCGCAAGGCAAGGATACACCCACGATGGAACGCCAATCCATCACTGGGCACTGCAGGCAATTTAGTCTGCAAGCCAATTAACCTCTGTGGCAGAATGTGTTTTTGGACTGTGGGAGGAAATCGGAGTGCCCGGCAAAAACCCACGTGGACACGGGGAGAGAACATGCAAACTCCACACAGAAAGGCACCCGAGCCGAGATTCGAATCCGGGAACTTCTTGCTGTGAGGCGACAGCGCTATCCACTGGGACACCGTGCCACCCTAATAAATATCTATCTAGATATTATCTACCCACTGCTGAGTAAAAGTATCCACAAACTCTCGCCATCTCTCCCGATGGATTACGCGACGCACGATCCGCGTACGTCCGGCATACCGGCCGATCATATCGCTCCACGACAGTTGTCCTCTCAGGCGTATTCCCTGCCTCTGTTTGGCTGGTACTCCGTGGTTAATCTCGACCACCAGCCACTCTCCCCTCTAGCCACGACGGGTGTGGCCCAAACCCACAGCCAACACGACGCCTTTTAATTTGCCCGTGCTCTCTAATCCACTGTCTCGCAGCACAATTTCCCGTCGCGTGCCTCTCCGTGCACGAGGATAACTAAAAGCCAAGGACTTCGTTCACCTGCACCAACACACGATGATGTAAGGCACAATTGCACAAGCCCGTGTTCGTTACGAAAATCGTACGCATTAACTGAAGTCGGTAAACACAAACAAGGCAGGCACTCAGAGAGCCGAGTTCGCCTGTCTAGTTATGTAAAAACGTAGAAGTGAAAGCCCTGCGATCACTTTGCTGGTGGAGGATGTTATAAAAAGGTCCCTTCATGGGGTACTTTGGCCTAATCTTCCACAACGGCTGGACATCTTCGAAAGGGTAGCAGCACAGAAACTTAATAATAATTCTAACGTGCGTGCAATAATCGTTCACTCTAAGAGAATAACCAACTCAGAAGGTGCGAGAAACCGGACAGGTGGTGGGGGGGGTGAAGGCAGCAATCTGGTAACCCGACACCTATATATATTACAATGTTATCTTCCAAAAAGTTGTTTTTTGGCTGCGGGAGGAAACCTGAATACCCACAGAAAATCCACGATGACAGGGAGCGAACCCAGCAACTTCACAGAGAAAACCGGCACCTGAGTCAGCCCAGGATCTTCTTGCTGTGTGCCACCATTGAACACCACCACTTAAAGCGACTTCCTGCTCAATTGTGACGCACCCCTATAAAATGTTGCGCGGGTCGACGTGGTGAAATTCACGGCACTTGCATATTTCTTAGACAGCCTGACTCGGAGATAAAAACCAATATGCCATGTGGTCAAGATTGCAACGCTTTTACTTTCCATACCTACCAATTTTATTCATCCTACACAGCAAGAATTCATAGCATTTTTTATCGCAATGTTTATGTGTGCAGTAAAACTAAATCTAGTCACAATACCAACTGCACAATCTTCAAACTCCAAATATTAACTAAGTGTTTACAATAATTTCAAACGCATATATTCGTATTTCGTCTTGCCTCACGCACACCACTAATGTGCTCATGCCAGCAAATAGATATTCACAATTCGCACGATGAATTGTGTAATTTATATAAAGCCCAAAAATAAAACATATTCCAAAGCGTGACTTCGTGCACTAAGGCATTTTGATTCATGTGATGCCAGACCTGCCCTGCTATTGTAAACAATGTCCGGCATTCAAAGGCACTTTTCAACAGCACCCTTATTACTGATGTAGGTTTTCATGGCTCGATCTATAATGATTGCTTCCAAAAGCTGCTGTTTCGGGATAGCCGCGTCGATCGCTCCTCCTCTCTCCTTCGCCACGCTTCGATTCCCACACGTTAGAGGCACTCTTTCTTATTTACTTAAGTGCTGCCTCAGCATTCACTTTGAATTATAACCGAGGCAAATGTAAATCAGCGGCAAATCAAGGCGTTCGGCGATTCCGGATGGGCTCTGGGAAAATAATTTTTTTTTTTAACCTGCAGAATTACCGCACAACGTGCACGGCGAGCTTAGCGCAAATGAAAGTTCGCATCAGCATACGATGCACATGCCGAGCGCATTCGTTCAAAAATGCATCGCAAGAACACTTGCTGATACATCAATCGACAGTGCACTTCCGAGCATGCAGCCGCGAATAAACGGGACGGCAGAGAGTCGCACGTGCCCAGCTGCACACTTTCACACAGAGATCCTCGTAAAGCCTAACAGACTGTAAGATCAAGTGCCGTTAAGAGAGTCCCTGTGAAGGTCGACAAAACGAAGGAGGAAGTTAGTGATCAGCACCCCGCCCGCCTTTGTCTCCCACGTGGCAATGCTTACACACAGTCTTCGGTACTCATTTGAGACTGAGTCGACGTGGGGAAGGACCAGCACCGGTTCAGAATATCGTCACCGGTGTTGGCTGTGAACGGGAATCAAACTCGGGTGACCGGGTTTGTAGCGCAGCACGATCGACCACTGCGCCACCGCCCACTCATCCCACGCGTTCACGCTCGCGCGCGCGCGCACAGGCGTCACTGCACACACGTGCGCGCGCACAGGCGTCACTGTACACACGTGCGCGCGCACAGGCGTCACTGTACACACGTGCGCGCGCACAGGCGTCACTGTACACACGTGCGCGCGCACACAGGCGTATACTACAGCAGGGGAAAGTGAGAGGGAAAAAATGCTAGAGGCCAGGTCGCCTAGTTACCGATGACATTGTCGATGACATGCTCTGCACAGTGTGGCTACGTCTCACATTTCGCTGGCACGTAACGCAATGATATAAGAACGTTTGAAATAATCTACGCGATCCATCGCCCACGTGCAGGGGGAAAAAAAATCAAGCAGCTGCAGCACCGCCAGGCGACGCCGACAGCGGCGGTGCGCTCGGCAGACATGCGACACGGCACGGTACGCCGGCTTGTGTCTCGTTGCTTCACGTATCCAGTGATTGTGGTTTTAGCTGCGCTAGTCCGTTTAACGCAGGGGTCCTCAAACTTTTTAAACAGGGGGCCAGTTCTCGGTCTCTCAGACCGTTGGAGGGCCGGACTATAGTTAAAAAAAACAAAAACCTATGAAC
>JAZEWT010000009.1:16225911-16238570 GCA_036362905.1 Mordacia mordax | reverse complement strand
TCCTCTGCCAGCGGATCCAACTCACCACCAGGTGGTGATCGGTTGACAGCTCAGCCCCTCTCTTTACCCGAGTGTCCAAGACATACGGCCGGAGATCAGACATGTCAAACACAAAAACATCAGAGAAGATTTAAAATAAAAAATGGTTATAAATCAGAGGACATAAAATAAGAGATAAAAATAATTGTTAAACAAATGAAGGAACGAATAAGTGTCCCTGAGCATGCACATGTCTGCAGCACGCCATCATCCAAAGACGACAACAGTGAGCAGTATCAACAGTCCGGGACAGGGGACTCAATGCCTTACGGAACAAGTGAGTCGTAAGACGGGATTTGAAGATGCCCAGGGATTCAGCTGAGCGAATCCATAATAGAAAGGCATTCCAGAGTCTGGGAGCAGCGTATGAGAAGGCTGTCAACCATCGAACCGAAGAGCAATCTGGAAACTTGCAACAAGCCCCTATTTGAGGCTCGAAGTAGTCGTATTGAGGAGGGTGCCTGAAGTAGGCCACGGATAAATGTCGGAGCAGCGCCAGCCAGTGAGAGCCTTGTCGGTGAGAAGAAGGATCTTGAATTCGATCCTATATTTAAACGGTAGCCAGTGGAGAGACACCAGTACTGGGGATATGTGATCGTAGATGGGTGTTCGGGTGAGGACTAGCAGCCTCATTTTGCACACATTGAAGACGATTGATCAGGTAGGCCGGGATGCCAGGGAGTAGTGCATTGCAGAAATCGTTTTATGAGGAAATGAAGATGTGTATTAGCTTCTCAGCTTCGGAATGGGACAGGATGTTGCGAAGTCTAGCTATCATTCTGAGATAGAAAGAGGACCTTCATCACCCTATTGATGTGTGTCTCAAAGCTGAGTGAGCAATCAAGAGTCACTCCGAGATGCTGGACTGTCTTAACAACTTCGATGGTCTGGTCGTCAAGCATCAATTGGATGGGTTCAGCCTTGGACAACTGATACAGGGTTTTGACAAGCAAACTTATCTTTTGTCGCTATTTAGCTTCAGGAAATTTGAATTGAGGCAGGCCTTCAGAGTTGATAGGTCGACATGCAAAGACCAGACGCAACGATGGATGGCTTTACGTGGATATAGCTTTGGATGTCAAGGGCACAGCAATAGCAGCTGAGATTGAAGTTGCGCAGGATATGGCTAAGTGATTTTATGCAGATGCTGAAGAGGAATGGGCCAAGGATTGAACCATGATGAACTCCAGACAAAACAGGATGGATTTCTGACTTACGTCCTCCGAGGCTGACGAACTGCTTCCGGTAGGAAAGATATGAACTCAGCCACCGCAGGGCACAGCCAGAGACCCCTATGCCCTCCATTCGATCCAATAAGGTATGGTAGTCAATGGAATCAAAAGAAACGGTCAGGTCCAGCAGGACAAGAATACTTGGCAAGCCTTCATCAGCCACGACAAGTAGGTCATTAACTACTTTGACGATAGCAGTTTCAGTACTACGACCGAATCTGAACTCAGATTGGAAGGGACCGAGTGACTGAATGAAGGAACCGATGGAAGGTCAAGAAGAGGATCTTGGGCTTGTCCCAGGTATCAGCTAGGATGATGGAAAAGTGGTTAATATGGGTGCAATCAAGTGCCTTCCAGAGTGATTGAGCTGGTCTTTAAAGATTTGAGCATGAACTGTGAGGCCAGATTTTTTCCAAGTTCGTTTGGCCATGCATGTAATACACTTTGCGGTGCTTGCGTTCAACAGTATACCACCAGGGGGATGGTATTCCACCTGAGACACAGCGTGATTTTAATGGGGCCAAATCATCCAGTATGCTTGATAGCAAGCTGTTGCAAGACTTAACTGTCGCATCAGAGGCAGAGCGAGCTGAGGTGGAGAGTGATGATTGCAGCAGTGAATATATCTGGAGTCATGACGTTAAGATTTTGGAATTGGAATTGGTGCTTCGTGATGGAAATGGGTGGTGGTGGTACCTGAAGATCAAATCACACAGTGGAATGATCAGACAGACCAGGATCAGTGACAGACAGGTTGGTTACAGATGAGCCTTGAACAAACCAAGTCCAAAGTATGGCCACATCTATGAATGGCAAAGGTCACGTGTTAAATGGATCCAAATGAGTTCAGAGTGGCCATGAGATCCCTTGCAAAAGGGCTCTTTGGTGAGTAAACATGAATGTTGAAATCACAAAGTATCAGGATCCTCTCAGAAGTGGAACACAGCTTAGAAAGCAACTCAGACAGTTCATTGACAAAATAAGTGGAAGCTCCAGGTGGGTAAGTAGAGCATCTCCAAGTTCACAGTTTGAGCCGACCTCCAATCGAGAGACATTTGCTCGAATGAATGGAAGGTCAGCAATGGAATCGGACGGATGTCAACAGTAATATGGTTGAGAACTGCAAGACCGCCTCCGCAGCCATGGGAACAATCCATCTGATGGAGTGGAAAGTCCCGCAGTTGAGCCTGAATCAACATGAGATAATCAGCTTGATGGTGCCAGGCCTCTATTATGCAGAGAAGGTCCAAACTGTTGTCCAGGATCAACTCATCAATGAGTGGGGCTTTTTCAGTGCTCAGAGAGTGCACATTGAGCAGGGCAAAGTGGGTTTAAGTTGCAGACAATGTGAGTGCTGGAGGGTTTCCGACCAGCGACATTGTCCGCAAGCTATGTGCAATGCTGTGCAAGCAAGCACGGAGCAACTTCTTAAATGCATTCCAGTTGTGGTTTGTGTGCAAGAAATCTGTAACAGACTTTGGCTCCTGTTGCGGAGAATTCAAAAGCTAAGCTAAGAAGCATTCCAACTGTCTAGACCTCAGAGGCCCTATTTATCAGAAAAGCCTCAGTTTACGTGCAGCTCTACATAGCTCTCATTCATCCACGTTATTATCCTAAGGAGGCCGGACTGGTTATATTGTAGGTCGTTAAGCATTGCAAGACATATTTGTGCAATCCGGGGAGATGGTTTGTGGTCTTAGTCATTCTAAATGGCCGCACATGCAGGGAGATGAATGGGTTACTCGCATCAAGTGGGCTGTACCAACTAAGGCCGAGGTCGGTTCCCAATTAATCACCCGTGCGGAAGGTACCATCGGCGGAATCCTATCAGGCGTGCATGGGAGGTAACTGGGTTGACCAAGCTGTGGTTGACACGCAGCGGATTAATCACTCACATCAAGCAGGAGATGGACCTCACCGTGATTTAACATGATTATGCTCTGTGACAGGATTAACCCCCATTAGGTAATTATTACCGTTTGTACCTTCAAAATAATTAGTAATTTACTTACAACTTTACATAAAGAACAAATCGTATTAGTCAAGATTCGCATCAGCGCTGACTGCAGCAAGAAATATAGCGTGTTAATGGGCACTGGGAAAAAGCAGAGGCTATAAACCCCTAGAAGTCTGAGTTTGATTCCCAGCCAAGGCAAACGTTATCAGCCCGAGTCAGTCAGTTATGATTTAATCATAGTAATACAATAATATTCGCATTTATACAGCGCTTTTCACCCAAGGGTCACAGAGCGCTGCACAGAGCTGCGGAGAGAACAACGACACAACGTTAAATTAGCAACAATAAAGGCTTATTTGGGTTTTATTGAAACAGTAAGGAAATGTCGAAATAATATATTTTTTAAAGCTCTCTTTTTAACAATTGTCAGTGAGGAGAAATAAACAAGTTAGATTATCTCAAAGCACCGGGGCAAATTTAGTCAGCAGGATAATTCACCCTGAGAGCACGTCTTTTGACTGTGGGAGGAAACTGGAGTACCCAGCGAAAATCAATGTGGTAAAAGGGATAACATGAAAACTCCACAGAAAAAGGCACCCAAACCGAGAGTTGAACCAGGGACTTCTTGCGGTGAGGTGGCAGTGCTATGCATCGCGCCACCGTACCGCCCCAAGTTCTACTGCATGATACATAATCTATTGTATTTTTTTTAAGGATTTTTATGCTGTTGGGGATTTGGTATGACTTTCAAAGGGCTTTACTAACTGTAAGTATTCCAACTCCGTTTCTTTCTTGGGTAAGCCAAAAATGTAATAAGTTGCTAAAAAAATATATAATTTAAAAGTCTCTCTGTTCAAACGGAACAAGGACCAGTCATCTCTGCAGATGTGCCTAAGCCAGTAGTGAAAACCATACAGTCCTTAAATTTTGCGCGTTTTAATCTCAAGTCATAAATCACAACATTTCTCCCTGAACGGATTACACTTGTTTTCTTACAATGTACGCGATGTCACTCTAGTAAGCCGAAGCTTACAGTTGTAAAATGGGGATTTGTTTTCAATGTCCTCTTTAAAAATTACTTTCCATATAATAACTTCACCATGTCACAGAAAAAGCCCCCTACTTGTGTAATAACAAACACAATGGCAACCACCGCAAGCGAATAAGTGACGGTGATATCCCCAAGACGCCTGTGCCAGGCAAGGTGCACTTTGAGGCCACACAAAATGCTAAAGGCTCACTGACAGGAGGTAACAGGACAGACCCAGGTGCCATGGGCTGACCAAGATGATTGCCGAGGCACCACCGGTGGTCCCTACTGTGCCAACTCACTGAATTTTATCTGCCCGGTGCTCCGCTCGTTGTTGTGTCGCTCCTCTGGTCTCTATTGCTGTCGGAGGGCGAATGCTTCCAACTGCCCAGTAGCATCTTTCACAAACCTCCTGCACAGAGGTCGATCTTGACACCGCAGGTACCAACCATCAACAAGTCTAATCAACTTCACATCGTTCTAGACCACATCAGTCCATATCTTCACCAGACCATGCTGTGCCCATATTGCCCCCTCTGTCCTAACAAATAGAAGTTTCTTGGACATCGGATGGCTGGACTTGCATGACTCCGCAAACACTGCCTCACCTGCTTGAGAAGCTCAATGAAGGGAACATACCCTGATCTTTTAAAGATCTGTGAGATCCTTACACAATGCAGTCTGGTTAAACCCAGGATATATCATGGGCAGGCCAGTATGAGAAGTTTCAAGGTGCAAGGGATGTTCTTTCAGAGGGTTCCACATTGCACAGCTATAAAAAAAATCATCACTGAGGATGCCTCTAACGTGTGAGGCGAAACGTCACGGTGGAGGGAAGGGAGAGATCGACGCGGCTGTCCCAAGAGAGCAGCTTTTTGAAGCAATCATCATGCATCGAGCCATGAAAACCTACATCAGTACAGACCAGACACCTTCCACAGGCTTGCGCAGATGCTAAAAAGATAACGCCACTCAACTTGTTCAGAATGAGCCGTCTTTTGACCAGAAGGCAATTCCACTGGTACCAGCCATGTAAAGAATCTCGAACTATGTAGTCAAACAATATATTAAATAATGTAAGTTAGAGGGCAACCCTGCCACACCCTAAGGTGAACACTTGTGCTATGCTCACTTACCCACCTACACCAATCAAAAAGGGATTCTGCGGTCGCTGAGTGTCCTCTGTTTCATTCATCAACAGCAATGTATGCTGATGTGCATGGGTCTTTGCTACAACTATGAAATCAACAAATTTGAGTTGGATCACATGATTGCCTTCGTGTCGCAAATCCATACCCTTTTTCAAACTTAAAACAAATTGGCAATTTTGCTCCAATGGCAGTGGTATACAAGCACAATAAAAAAACAATGCAACACATTCATCAATAATACAGTCACCTTAACATTAAATGGGTGACGTTTTTAGGCAGTATCTTGGCGGGGTTTACATATTCCAGTGAGCCCCAGAGCTATGTTGCATGGAGTCCAGCGCTAAGGTCTCCCTTGCTGAACAAGTCTGGTGGGGACATGTCAGACAAATAACGATCCAAAGACCCTCCAACTAAAAAGAGGTTGGCGTCGCAAAAAATTCTACTTCAACACCCCTCCCCCCCACCCACAATTGGAGGGCAACCAACAAACCTGGAGATTGGCATATTACATGAGCAGTGCGTCTTTATGGGACATTTTCTCAAGATACTTTAATTCCTAAAGCACCCTTTCATATGGCGCACGTTCAACGTTGATGACGCACGATTTCCCTACCGGCGGAATGTTCTATGGCACACACATCAAACCCAGAGTCGTCAATAGTGGTAGTGAAGTCATTAATCCAAAAAGTCTAAACTAAGCGCACAGCCGCTTTATATCCAGATACACTGTGTTCCCATGTCATGTGAGAAAAATAATTCTGAAATAGTTGGCTCATTGTTCTAGTCTCGGCAAGCGAGACAACTGAGATGCATTGCCATATCCACGAATAACAATAAATACAATTTATGATGCACGCACGTTCATTGTCGGCGCTGTTCGAGCAGAGAACGTTTCGGAGGGGTGAGGAAACAACAGATAGGCAGGAAGGACGGAGGGGGCAAGGCATCGACACAACTCGCCGGCACAAACATTTGCTCGAATGCATCCTCCTTATTGTGATGTTATCGGACAATGAAACCTCTCGAACCTGGACTCAGGCAAACTAAAATTTCAGATAAGTTGTAATGCTAAAAGGAAAATACGTAAAGATAAAATACACGATGTTGAACAATACACACTATCGCCACAAGGACCACTGTTCTATTGCTTAGCTGCGCACAGATAGCGTGACAATGTGCACTAGGAATTGCAAAGCTCAAAACTAATCTGTTGTATTTAATGCCATAAACGCATCCCTTTGGATGTCACGTGCACTGCTCGACTTCAATATTTATTTCAAATCAAATTGATATCTAATTGCAGAACATTTGCAGCCCAGATTTTCCAACCTGATTCCTTCCACATACTTCCCAATGACGGGAAGAAGGTGGAAGAGATTCGGATAAAACACAATGATCGTATTCCCTTATTAGACCTTACATATTTAATTCATAACTCGAAAGTCAATTGTTATTCCACGCAAATTATATATCTTAGGTCTGCCATTCTCAACCGGTGGATCACGACCCATCAGTGGGCCGCGAGCGCCACCTAGTGGTCCGTGGAGATCAAACCTAAGTGGGCCTTGAGGAGCAAAAGGTTGAGAACCACTGTCTTAGGCGCTACCTGCAATCATAGGTGTAAATGTTTTTTGTTTGTTGATTTAAATTTGAAAATATTTGAATCCTGTATATATTTTAAAATTATTTTAAATTAGTGTCAGCAACTCGCATGTTTCTTGTGTCGCAGGAGTCCTGTAAAGAGCTATTAAGCACACTGGGATAGTTTTCTGCTGTAATAAAAAATATCTAAAAAATATCTACGCGCAAATACTTCAAATATTACAAATCTAATTGAAAAATGTCATTCAATTTTATTTTAATGAAGGATTTATATATCACTCATATAATAATTTACAGCGTAATCCCAAACACCCCCCATAACTGGAACAGCAGTAGTGGGCGTTCAACATGGTTTTACTATACGCAAAGTGACGTACGACGCAAACAAGCATAACTCTCGCTATGCGGCGGGGTCTTTCGAGTCCAATTCGCGATCGCCACCGCCACCGCCACGCTGTGATAAATGGCCGCGGGAACTATGAGGTGGTAACATCCGCACCTCTCACAAAGAATCTCCTCCTGATCGAGGCGGTTTGATTTGTGCGTAGGGCGCCATTAAGTGTGGAGTTTGTGTGTTCTCTCCCACTGTTCCGCGTGGGTTTCGTCTTGGTTCTCCGGTTTCCTCCCACAACCAAAAAAAATACTCATTTATTAATTGGCTGATAACATCATAATATATAGAATGAAGTGTCTGGCGGATATTGGCGCCGGCTGACTGCATGGCTGTCTTCCCCACGCCTCTGTGGTTTCCTCGCTATGCCTCTGTAATGATGTAAGTCGCCCTGGATAAGGGGGTCTGCTAAATAATAATAGTATGAAAACGTCGCCGGCATAAACCCGAGCTCAGTGGCAAGAGCGTTGTTAATCACCGTACAATACGGCGCCGGCAAACCACAATGAGTTGACACAATTATGTATTAATGAAGCAAGCAGCCGCGCGTTTAATAAATTGCCGTTCCACCATTTGACGTGAGTGCGGGTTTGCCTCCAACGCTCGTGGTTGGCGAGTGCCCCTCGCGCTAGAGATCCCCACTCGCGTATAATTAAGAGGCATGTGGCGACGCCAATGGCTCGTCAAGTACGTGTCCATGCACGTAAGTATATTTTAAGGGAGCAGTGGCTCAGCGTTTAGCGCGCAGGCTACAAACCCGCACGACCCGAGTTGGATTCACGCCCACGGCCAACACTGGTGACGATTTTATGAACTTATCGTGGGCTGTCCCTAGGTCGACTCAGCCTCAAATGAGTACCTAGTGCAGTGTGTAAACATTGCCACGATGGAGAAAAAGGCGGCCGGGCGTGGTGCTGGCCACCTACCTCCACGTGTACTGTGTCGCCTTTCACAGGTGCATGCTAATGGTACTTGACCCTACATTCATTCAAAGGCTATACAGGGGATCTTGGTCCTTCTTACCCGCTTATACTTAACTTACATTGGGGGATGTGTGTAATGGTTAAAAATCTTTGACCACAAAATTATATCATTTTAAAACAGGACAGCGCAACGGTTAACCAACTGCGCTACAAAACTCGACAACCCAAGATCTATTCCCGCTCACGGCCACTGAAATCATCTCATCTCATCTCATTATCTGAAACCGCTTAATCCTATATAGGGTCACGGTGAGCCAGAGCCTATCCCGGAAACACAGGGCGTAAGGCAGGAATACACCCGACGACGGGACGCCAGTCCATCGCCGGGCATTGCGGGACAATTTTAGTCTGCGAGCCAATCAACCTATCCAGGAGCATGCTTTTGGACTGTGGGAGGAAACCGGAGTACCCGGCGAAAACCCACGCGGACACGGGGAGAGCATGCAAACTCCACACAGAAAAGCGCCCGAGCCGAGAGATTCGAACCCGGGACCTTCTTGCTGTGAGGTGACAGCGCTAACCACTGGGCCACCGCGCCGCCCTGAAATCAATGACGATTATCTGAACAAGTCCTGGGCCTACTCGAGGTGAATTGGCCTCAAATGATTACCTCGTGCGGTGTGCGAACATAACTGAGTTGACAAAGGTGATCGGGACTGCTGATAGCCGCCCACTTCCTCGTGTGCTGTACCAGCCTTCATATGGACTCGCGAAGAACACTTGCCCAGGAAAGTCAGTTAAAGCTACTGACTTTCTTCTGTTTCATCATGTTTGCGTGAAGATGCACCAATACAAGCACACACGTGAGCGGCACGGTGGCCTAGTGGGTAGCGCTATCGCCTCACAGCAAGAAGGTCCCGAGTTCGAATCTCGGCTCAGGTGCATTTCTGTGTGGAGTTTGCATGTTCTCCCCGAGTCCGTGTGGGTTTTCGACGGGCACTCCGGTTTTCTCCCACAGTCCAAAAAAACACTGCCACAGAGGTTAATTGGCTTACGGACTAAATTGCCTGCAGTGCCCGGTGATGGATTGGCGTCCCATCGTGGGTGTAGCCTTGCCTTGCACCCTGTGTCTGCCGGGAAAGGCTCCGGCTCACCGCGACGCTATACAGGACTAAGAGGTTTCTGAGATGAGAAGCACACACGTGAGGTCATATGAACAAGTACTGATATTCGCGCGCATGAACGTATGTGCGTAAGCATAAACTGTTCATGGATTACTCACACTTACACGCTGTAGTTACGTTTATGGTAACGGAACAAACATGACTGAGAAAAAAAATGACCGGAGGTACGAGGCAAACATAAATAACCGACATGTGACCACGAAATCGACTTGTTGCCATCAATATTAACAATGCCACCGAATTGTGGTCAACCGTTGGGTTGACAATCGTTCACGGCTGCTGGGTGACTTCGGAATGACATGGCACAGGTACCCGAGCAGGGCGGCGCGGTGACCCAGTGGTTAGCACTGACGCCTCACAGCAAGAAGGTCCCGGGTTCGAATCTCTCGGCTCGGGTGCCTTTCTGTGTGGAGTTTGCATGCTCTCCCCATGTCCGCGTGGATTTTCGCCGGGTATTCCGGTTTCCTCCCACAGTCCAAAAGCATGCTCCTGGATAGGTTGATTGGCTCGCAGACTAAAATTGTCCCGTAATGCCCGGCGACGGACTGGCGTCCCGTCGTCGGGTGTATTCCTGCCTTACGCCCTGTATTTCCGGGATAGGCTCCGGCTCACCGTGACCCTATATAGGATTAAGCGGTTTCAGATAATGAGATGAGATGAGAGGTATCCGAGCTCACGGGCTGTGAACACCACACTCTGTGTCAAACAAATTATGAAAGCACTTTCCCTCAAGGTTGGGAAACTTATAAACAATTAAAGCTGTGTACAAACGAAGGATTAACGGGCACCTGCTCTCTGTAATGTGAAAATAGCAACATGTTAATCCCCAACACCACGCATACATACCGATAAGGGGTAAAGGCACAGCCCACAAATTACTTGCCACCGGCACTGCTAGCATGAGCAACTTTGTCACATCTTATTTACATTTTTGTGTTGGTAGTGGCTTCTCCTTGCCTCCTTAAACACAACGACTCAAAGATGCGAAAAACCGCGGAGGCGCGGAATAGATGGAAGGCAGCTACGCAGTAAACTGGCATCAACATTTGCAAGCACTACATCCTCTATACATTAAGATGTTATCAGGATTATTGAGTGTTTATCAGCCATGGGAGGAAACTGGAGTACCAGACTAACCCCATGCAGACACAGAGAGAAAACACAAATGCAACCCAGAAAGGCTCCCGAGCTGGAAATCGAACCTAGAAACGCATTTCTGCGAGGTGCGAGTGACGCCACGAGCACCGGGCACGTCTCCCACGTTCCCGCGCCACTCTCCGTAGGAACACGTGCGGGTGAGAGGTCAGCTCGGTCCGAGTGTCACATCGGCGGCGCGCAGTCTCCGGCAGGGATGCTCAGCGAATGTGTAATCAGTGGTAAACCCAATTACATCATTGTGACCTAACCCAATCATCGCAAGCGCCTTGCGTCCAGTTCACTCACGTAATGCGGCTCCCAGGACAGGGACTGTGACCTGGAAAGCCCAGGGTTCAACGCGACTGATACTATAGATCGCGAGTTCTAAAATCGTGATCAAGGAATAACCGAACCCTTAATTCTTCTAGGAAAGACAAGTGCCACTGTGTCAAAACCACACCTTTTGGATAAACCATCGCCCACCAGAGCAACGTGGAATTAACGCCACCAGCTGAGGGCTGCCACCGCCTCAACGCTCATACATAAACGAGGGCATCACTGGCTTTTGACCCTCGGGTTAGAGTAATCTTCTCCGACAACCTGCGTATGGACGGCGGTTATGGCGCGTCCGTTCATATTCACCCACGCGGCCTGAGATGACAGCCACGCTGATAATGCGCGGCAGTAACAATGCCTATTGGCGTGCTGTCCTCCGAGAGGACGTTAGGCCTGCTGTGCCATCTGCTTCCCCAGTGAAGGCAGGTGAGCCTTCTGACGTGCCTCTTCAGATTGCGCCATTGCCCAGCAGCAAAAGCGGTGGCGCTGCAAGTTGACAAAGCTCAGCGGACCCAACGGTAACTTGTACCGGGCAGAGGTAGGAGAGCTTGGGAAAAGGTATGAGAGGACAGGAAATTGCGGAGCTTAGCAGCGTGCGCAAGAGGGAAGAAAGAGGCGTGTTGCAACCTGCTGGAGTGGTGGCGGCTGAGCACACTGTGGGTGGAATGGAACTGTTGGTCTCGCACAGACAGGGTCCTCAACAAGGGTGGGGGAATGAATGCGTGAAGTGAGTGGTGACAGTAACAATAGCAGTAACAACACATGGGAGACTAGGAGTCAATGAACACGGGTGACTTTGAGCGAATTCGTGCTGACTCGGCATCCGCGCCTCACGATCTGTTTCTTGTCCTTGAATGTGTGCCGCTAACTACCGTATTATAAATTTTATTACCAACCACCTTTACGTCGATTTCTATTTGGTGCAAGGTGGTAGGAGCTGGGTGCTTCACCACCCACCTGACAATCGTCTTCCAACTTTGGGTAACTTTGTGCTTTGTCTACTAGCAGTAATAACTGATAAACATTTAATAAGTCTTTGGCACAGAACCCCCTCACCCCCCAAAAAAAAGTCAAGCCAGTGTGACGCCTCCTCCTTCACTCGATTAGTAATATTCCACGACAGCTCAAGCATAATCTGGCGGAAGCGGACGCACGGTGTGGAAACGCGGTTCGGAGCTGAGACCACCGCTACCAGACCACTCGGCTCGCCGCCAAACCTGAAGCCCTACGGCTGTTATCGCGACCAGGAGCAGAGCACGCGGGAATGGCGTCACGCCCAAAGGCTCCGCGTAAAGGGCCGGCAGTTACTCATGTGCACTTCTGGAGGCAAGAGAGATTTTCTTTATGTTTATCTAATGTTAGTGTGCCAAGAAAATAATTAAGAGAAGATTAGAAAGTCTTACTTTAGTTACGGCGCAAAAAACATAATTTTGGTCAGCGTTTTTTTTATATGATTAAGCGAAGTGAAATATTCTGCAGTGTGGGCGTGAGAAGCTTTTTAACAATGGAATTTATAATGAAGTTATGTTGCAGAGTTCAGGAATAAGGGGGGAGGGGGCATCGCTACTTATTAGCCTTTCTATCTCGCCATGCGGTGTGTGTCTCGTGCTGTGGTGACGGAATGCGGCGGGTTAATGATTGACACCCGGGCTGCCAGAGAGAGGGGGAGAGGGTTAA
>JAZEWT010000009.1:16146044-16198739 GCA_036362905.1 Mordacia mordax | reverse complement strand
CCAACTCACCACCAGGTGGTGATCGGTTGACAGCTCAGCCCCTCTCTTTACCCGAGTGTCCAAGACATACGGCCGGAGATCAGACGAAACGACAACAAAGTTCTAATATATTCAGAGGCCCTTTTCTGACCAAGGGTGTTGTCAACTGCTATCTAGGAAAGTTCTGAATTTATTTGTTTGATCATCTCAATATTCAGCTGAGAGGACTCCTCGCATTGGAATCTTAAATCTCAAATCAGTCATACTGTTTGATGGTCCAAAGAAAACCCCACCAAGTCTTAAGACTAGTTTGTTGTTGGATCGTGCGGTGGAATATAATTCCAATTCCATCGGAGAGCGTATGGAATGTGGGATCAAAAGGAAAAATCTGTACACGTGGCAGTAATAACTCAAGGCTCCACAAACACAGATTCACGCCAATAATGCCACTGTCATCTTCTGACCCAAAAGCTACATCTGATAGTATTCTGCAATCTTTTCATCCATTTAGTAACCAGGCTCAGTCCGACTTAGGTTGGATGTATTCAGGGTGGTTTGGCTCACCCAAAATAATGGGGTTTCAGAGCAAAATTGACAAAAAAGGAAAAACACACTTTACCTTCAGGCAAAATTGTCAGCATCGCGTGATCACACGGTGTTTTAAGGCTTTAGTGCAGGCAACAAAGCAATCGTATTGAGTTTTATTGTACAATTTACATACATACAAAGTACAGAGACAAAGTTGTTTATAAAAGAAGTAAAATAACTTACTGTAATAGCCGTACAGGACCGTGTTTTCAACGTGCATTCTTGTAGCATTGTCCATAGCCCATTCCTGGCATTTAAACATTCACACATATGACATGTTATTTTCTTCCTATTACTGTTTACATTTATTTTCCAAACGTGGCACTGTCTTAGAAGAGTGTCACTTGACTGATAAAGGGTTCAATGAAGACACACCAGGCAAAAAATTCCAAACATCTCGAGACAATGCATGCAGATTTAACCTCAGGAACATGTAAAGCCAGATCGTGACAAAATCTCCCGCAAATGAGCATGGAAAAGCACTCCTCCATGCATATGGGTGAAGCACCCTTTGCCGCTGGTGTCACCAAGCCAACACACCAGAACTGGCGAATTCCACATTCCTATGCCGAGGTTTTCCCATAGAATAACTGACACTAACATTTAACAAACTTGAACTCATTTTCATCAACTTGAAATATAGGCTGAGTTGAATTCCTTCAGGGATGTGAACTGACAACCTTCTGACTGAGAGCACCACTCTCACTCGAGCACCACCAGGCCAGAGGATTCAACCCACCTTCTTTCTGGTGTCAACACAATGAGTACGATGAAAGACAACAAGGGCTCTCATCCATAATGCCTGGAGTGGAGTGTCGCTTCAGCAAGGAGCTACTTTAAGTGGGATCCTTTTTCATCTCAATCTCTTCCCCTTCACATGCTGCCTGCTCCGGTTGTTAAGGTCTTGACCCAAAACCCTTATAGTGCATAGACTCAATGGGAAATCACTCCCTCGTTGCCTGAAACAGAGCCCATAGCCAAGTGTGATTTGCCAGCTAAAATAAAAAAAAAAATTGAGTTTTTAGTAAGTTTCACTGTGTGTGAACTCCCAAGGATTGTAAACTTATTGTGTTGGAGGGGTTCATGTGTTCTCCTGAACCCCATAACTGTCACCAGTAGTCCAGCACTCCTGGTATGGCGTCCCTTGGTGAACAGGTCTGAGGTCGGAGGTTCCAAAAAAATAATGATCCGAAGAATCTTAGACTAAAGGAGGCTGGCATCAGGAAGGGCATCCAGCCGTAAAATTCGGGTTGGGGGGAGCAACTGGCCAACCAGGGTCACCCTGGATTGCGGCCGTTTCCACCGATAGGAAACATTAGTTTAACCGTGTGGCAGAGGCCCGCCGAGCGGCAGTGGCGAGCAAGCTCACCTTGTAGGTGCCGTTGGGCAGCTTCATGAAGGAGACGAGGAAGATGTCGACGGGCAACAGCGCGGCAGTGAAGAGGGCGGCGGCAAGGGCCAGGATGGCCGTCACGGTGGAGCTCACCTCGCTGTCGTGCCGGCTCTGATAGTAACGCACGTAGAACCATGCGAAGGCCACGATCGCCTGCATGCCGCGGCAGTAGAGATAAGGCATCAGCGGCATTCAGGCAAAATCCAGGTCAGCGAGTAGCTCAAGAGCCGCCCGCCGCCCCCCCCGTTCCCCCGGGTTCATGGAATATGCAGTTTTGCACCAAATGTCAGATTGAAATTCAGATTCTGAAAACAAGCACAAACGCAACATCCTAATTGCACTGATCTGCTATTAGTTTTCTTTTGGGTCAAATCGTGTAAATTTAGAGTGCAGTTATAACCGTAATCTTCCACAGACAAATACCCAAATGTTGATTACACTACCATACAGTTTTAGTGGGCAGACAATATGAAGTCACAATTTTCTGTTAATAAGTAAAGCGTTGTAACCGCAGTAAGGTTAAGGCTAAAGTATAAACGCTTATTAACATGTGATATCATCTTGTTGTGAATCAGTCTTAAATCATGGGGCGTTTTGTCTTCATACGTGTGCAATAGAGTGTACAAGTTTGGGCATATTTATGTGTTTCTCTGACCCGTGACTAATCGTGGCATTTCCATATCCATGAAACAATCATGTAAATGTGAGCGTAATTGTATTTACATTTGTGTTAAAATCCACACTTTGATGCACATTTCCGTGTCAGAGAATTTCAAAACACCTCCATGTGCATGCTCATGCATCCCCGTGCCCCTGCCTCAATGTGTGAGACTGTCTCATCTCATCTCACTGTCAGAAACCACTTAGTCCTGTACAGGGTAACGGTGAGCCGGAGCCTATCCCAGCAGACACAGGGTGCAAGGCAGGGATATACCTACAATGAGACGCCAGTCTATCACCAGGCACTGAGGGCAATTTTAGTTTGAAAGCCAAAAAATTTATGCAGCAGCATGGTTTTTTTTTGGACTGTGGGAGGAAAACGGAGTGCCCAGCAAAAACCCAGGTGGACTTTATCTGCCACCTATAGAGGGAGTACATAAAGCGATCCAGAGCCTGAGACCAGGAAAAGCACCGGGCAGAGATGATCTTCCATCTGAAATGCACCGGGCAGAGATGATCTTCCATCTGAAATGCACCGGGCAAAGATGATCTTCCATCTGAAATGCTGAGGGAAGGCGGTGCTTATCTGTAGACTGCACTGCATGACATGCATCTCGCTCCTCAGTGTATGGGTAAAGGTCCTGGCAAGGATTATTCAACATCGCCTTGCTAGGCATGCTGAGGAGAAGCTTGCGGAACAACAATGTGGTTTCAGGGCGGGGCGGTCTTGTACAGACACCATATTCTGTCCGGTTGCTACAGCAGAAATGTAGGAATTCCAACAGAAACTGCATCTCTGCTTTATTGACCGGGTCATGGCCCATGATACCATCAGTAGGCCAGGGCTGTAGACGTGATTTGGGGACTTCGTGTTTTCGGGATCCCTAACACCCTACTCACCATCATTAAGGATCTTCATGAGGGTGGGCCAGCCTGGGTTAAGCTATGTGGTAGGTGGTCAGAGCCATTTCCTGTTCACCTTGGGGTGCGACAGGGATGCTTTCTGGCTCCTACATTATTCAACATCTTTTTTCACCACATAGTTCGAGAGGCTTTCCATGGATGTTCCAGTGGAATTTACATCTGGTACAGGTACAATGGGAGGCTGATCGATGCCTGGGTGCGGTCAAGGAATGGCTCCCTATTGGCCAACCATGTTATCTATGCAAATGATTTGGTGATCTCTGCTCATTCTGAGGAGTTGGGGGCTCTGCTGTTGAACCTATAGAATACCATCAGTCCCACCAAAACAAAGCACCTGTCTGGGTATTTGGTTCCATCGAAAACTCCGTCTACTCAGCTCTCCATGAGTGATGAGGCAGTTGTGGAGACAGTGGAGAAGTTTTCATACCTCGGCAGTGTGCTTATGGCCGGTTCCGGCTTGACAGCGGAGATCTCACTCAATCAGTCGAGCAGCATTATCAATCATCATCTACGTAATGCTGTGAGGAAGCCACCTGGTCTGTCGCTCCAAACGAAGCTTCAGGTCTTCTCAGCTGCGGTCATGCCTTTTCTTCTCTATGCTTGCGAAACGTGTTCCCCCCCTGGTGGAACACCTGTGCCTTCTTGAAACTTTCCGGCTGACCTGCCTACGATCCATCCTGAGATTAACCAGGTTGGACTCTGTGAGGAGCTCACAAATTCTCGAAAGATCTGAACAAAGTCCCATTGGTGAGCTCCTCGGGCAGGCGAGTCTGCGTGGCTGGGTCATGCAGCCCAGCCACCGCATGCCCAAGCAGTTGCTGTTTGGCCGGATAGAGGGGGCTAAACGGACACGGCGTGGGCTACAGAAGAGATGGACTGATGTGGCACAGAAGGATTTGGAGCTGAGTGGACTTGCTGAAGACTGGTTATCAGGGGTATCAAGATCGACCTCTGTGGAGGAGGATCGTGAAGGACGCTACGGGGCAGTTGGAGGCAGTCGCCCTTCAACAATAACGGAGGGCGGAGGAGCGACACTCACAACAACGAGCGGATCGTCAGGCGGCCAAAACACAGCAAGCAGACATAGTAGGGAGCATAGGTGGTGCATCTGCCAGTCATCTCAGTCAGGCAACCCATAACACCTGGGTCTGTCCCATGACCTCCTGTCAGCGAGCCTTCGACACTTCACGTGGCCTCAAGGTGCATATGGCCTGGCAAAGGCGCCGTGATGACATCACTGCCACTTAGTGGCGAATGGTGGTTACTGTTGTTGTTGTTGTTGAGACTGTATCTGGCCAACATGCAATTGTGACATTTTTAAACAGAATTAGGAACAAATTTGGGATTTATCAAGTTCAGACTGTAACGGGCACTTACAACCTGATTAATCGTCTCCAACGTGTGCAGAATGCGGCTGCTCGAGTCCTTACTCGCACACCTATCCACGATCACATATCCCCAGTTCTGGTGTCTCTCAACTGGCTACCGGTTAAATATAGAATCGATGTCAAGATCCTCCTTCTCACCTACAAGGCTCTCACTGGCATCGCTCCGACATACATCCATAACCTACTTCAGGCACCCTCCTAAACACGACAACATCGATGGGCTTGCTGCATGCGTTCCAATCGCACCTCCATTCGATGGGTGACAGGCTTCTCGCGCGCTGCTCCCAGACTCTGGAATGCCCTTCCATTGGAGATTTGATCAGCCGAGTCCCTGGGCATCTTCAAATCTCGTTTCAAGGCTCACGCGTTCCGTAAGGCCTTGAATTTTTCTGGATAGGACTATTGATGCAGCTCACTGTTTTGGTGCTGGGATAATGGCTCGCTGCCGACCTGCGCCTGCTCGGGAACACTTATTCCTTCCTTCGTTTGTTTAACAATTATTTGTATCGCTCTTTTTCTGTCCTTCTCTCAATGATAGCCATTACTTGACTGTCAATTAAACTGCTCTGATGTTCGTGTTGATGTTATGCTGTTCTCTCTAGAGCTCAGATTTGTGACAAAAAACTAAAAATATAAAAATGTGTAAGCTATGGGTACTCTTGTAAGTATACATATGTAAAAAAAACCAGCGATAGGTGTCTATATTTCAGTGTTTAAAGATGTTAACACCTGTCTTGCCGGAAATTGTGAAAACCCTTCTACAAATTTTTTTTTTATTATTAATTTAATAGTAATAATTGCATTTAGAGCTCTTTTCACCGGAGGATTGCATTGTTGATTTGCCATTCATACGTCGTTGTTGTTGCTGCTGCTGACATACCGTTCTCTCTGCAGCTCTGTGTAGCGTTTTGTGACCCTCGGGTGAAAAGTGCTCTGGAGTGCAATTATAATTATTTCAGAACTTGCCTAACAGAGCCAAAACTATTTCAAAATGTTCACAACCGTCCGTCGGTCCACCGCTGCATGAAGATGTCGTGATACCGTTACGATCACGACTATCTCACCTATTTCACCATGCTGGATATTGTGCGTTGGTGAAGCGACCACCCTTGGCAGGGAATTGAACTCAGGCGCCTGACTTCAGGGTGCAGTGTACTAACCCCTGTGCCACTGCTGGAGCTTAATCATATGGCCAGAGAAAACGTAGCTGTAGGAAAAACACACACAAAAAACACTGCACCTGGAACTCAGTAACATACTTGCTGTGCTGCCTTATATAAATTACAATGCTGTGCTTCAGAATGTCTCATGCACATGCCGATCCCTGCGCGATCCATCAACTCTGCTTCCAAAGCATCACATTTACAAGCATACCACAATGCTTTATTGATTCCTGAAATGTAGTAAGGATTTTTTTTTCCATATAAAAGCCAAATTTAAATGAGTTAACACACAAAGCAGTCATTGCTTTTTTTAGTTCTCAATCTCAGCTCTCTGCGGCAAACCCTGGCAATTCCGTGTTGGCTTTCTGCCTGTTTATCTCGGAGAGTAAATCAATTCTAATTAAAACGAGCGCATTGCTGGGCCTTGTGTGCAGATAATGTGAGGCACGGGGTGCAGCCACTCGTGAATTGCCTCAAAATAATCCAAGGTCACCTTATTATTAAGACATTAGGAGTAATAAACTGGGAAGTGCGTTAACCTGCACAGCCTTGGCATCACTGTACCTGGGCTGCAGCCCACTAACCCACAGGACTGGTCATATCAATAGTTCCTTCCTCCTCATTTGAGGCAAAACATATGGAAAGCTCAATCAATCATTTTCAGTTCCCAAGTTTTACACGCTGGCCATTCATAACCATTTACCTTTTCATCGAAGAAAAAAACAACATACCCGACATAAAGAGGGCTCCCAACAGCAGGGGCATGATTAATAAACTGTCAGGCTGTACCTTTTAGGGAAGCATGCTTTAGGATGTTTAGTCTATTAATTTTCTGTGTATATTTTAATGGGGCGGGGATGCTGAGGTGCCTGGAGAAAACCCACAAATACAATTAGACGAAATAATAATAATTGCACTTAGAGCCCTTTTCACCCGAGGGTCACAAAGCGCTGCACAAAGCGACTAACAATCCCTAGTTGGGTCAAAAATCCGCTTTTTAAATGCGACGCAAAATGTGACACTTCCACCAACAATCATTGCGGGAAATAGAGTGGGTGCGAAAATAAGTGCTCATTCCAACAACAAGAAAACAGGGGCTTTTTCACGTAATAAGTGAGACATTTCAGCAACAAAAAGGCCCGAGAAATCACCAACAATCAACTTGATCAGTTCTGTACGCCTGTCAACCCACCGTGATGGTGGCGTAATTCCTATGCATGATCGCAATGTTCTACTAAGAGTAGAAGGCAGACGGAGATAAACCATTACGGTACGCGCCCTCTTTCGATTCTAGACTCGGGTGGATGCCTTACAGTTTGGAGTTGATAGGTTCTTCCCTATCCTGCAATAGTTTCCTCAAAGTTCTCTGGTTTCTATACTTAGCTAAGAAATAAGCATATATTATAACTGCTATTGCCCAAACATGAATGTTGAAAAATAAGGTACAAACTTAGTAACATCGCCCTCTACGGCAAAAATATGCCAGGATCCTGCTGAAAACAAGTCTTTATATTCAGTAATAATAATTGTACTTCCAGAGCGCTTTTCACCTGGAGGTCACAAAGCAATGCACAGAGCTGTGAAGAGAATGGCATGTCAGCAACATCATCAAGCCAGTTCAACTAAAAGTCAAATAATGGCTATGATTTATAGAAGGGCATAAAATAAGCGATAATTCTTCAACAAACGAAGAAATAAGTGTTCCTGAGCAGGAGCAGGTCGGCAGTGAGCCATCATTCCGGCTCGACAACAGTGAGCAGCATCAACAGTCCTAGCCAGAGGATTTCAATGCCTTAGGGAACGAGTGAGTCTTGAGATGAGATTTGAAGATGATTCCCAGGGACTCAGCTGATCGAATCTCCAATGGAAGGGCGTTCCAGTCTTGTTGAACAATATATAATTAAAAGTTATGGAAATAATATTGATTATCAATATAAAATGTCCTTCTTGTATAGAAAACGGTGTTGCAAGTGAAAGCAATGACATGTTTAAGTGTAATTAATGATTAAGAAAGCAAATAACAAAGCTCAGTAGCATAATTCAGATATATCCCCCCCCCATCTCAAATGTAATATTTTCCTACGTTGAAACCATACACGAAAACCAAATACGAGTATTGTATAACTACATCCTCAGTTTAACACCCTGCACTCTGCTATAAAGTGAAAAATACCTTAGTTTGAAAACTCATCTATAAGCTTGCTTGGTGAAACTGAAACTGACAAAAGATCCTCCAGTTACCCCACCTAAACTGTAACAAGCATACCGCAGCTTTAAATGCTGGTCCTCACATCTAACGTGTTGCAAAACCACGCTATCTTTTTTTTGCTGCTATCTCTGTCTGAGCTATGTGAGTAAGCTCACTGTAAATGTCAGCTAACATTTTACTGCTTGAAACATGATCACGCCTAGGAGCTGCGAGCGTAATCTCACCTCAAAAACCTGTTTACACGCCAAGTCAATTTTTATAAAACTCTGCATGAAAGCAGCCAAACAAACGTTAGGTCAACTAAACCATCTAACCGAGAAGTGCTTTTACATAGTGGCTCAGAACAAATCTGCAAAGGACTTGCGAAACATCGCGTGTTTACCATTTCGCAGAAAACAATGGCCTTAAAATTCAACACCGTAAAAAGTCGCGTGTGACCAACTTACCACCATTCGTCAGGAAAACGAATTAAACATTACAAATGTAATTCTGGTCTATCACTGGGTAACATGTTGCCTAACTTGACTATCGTTAAAACATAATCCTGACCACCGCCCTCCCCACGCGACATCGTTCATTTCAAATTAAACAAAGTATTTCCCTCTATTGCCACCTTCATCCCTAGCTTTGACAATTCCTCCAACTTTGTTGTGTTGCAGGAATCCCGCATGTAGAGCTTGCAAAGTCACTGGGTACTTTCTGCTGTTTTCTGCTGTAGTAATCATCAACATCTATTTTGTGTTAAGACAGGTGCCAGTGTTAGAGATGGGAGCCGCTGTTGGATCGCAGGAATCGCGCACCCAGAGCTTGCAAGCTACCTGGGTACTTTCTGCTGTAATAATCAACGTCTCTATCTTCTGGTAGCGTTCCCTTAACCCTTCATCAAACTATTGTCGCAACTTCCTCATAGACAAGCCATCGCGGTTTTATCGAAAAGCTTGTGGTGTTACCTATTGTCATTAACCCTTACAAGCGCTGATAACTGGTTCTGATGCGGACTTTGTGTGTACTAACTCGCACAGTACTTTTTTCGTATGTGCTGATTTTCTCCTGTGTCAGTATCATCAGCACGGTGGGTATCGCCTTGCCTCGTCTCTACTGCTCATACCTTTCGGTCACATCTTTGACAGTCTTCCCTATCGACAGTATCTTATAGACTGTTTTTTTTTTGTCACGGTCTACAGTCATCGTCTCAAAGTCCCCTTCATCCCATCATCCCGGAGGCAAGGTATGTCCATTCTGTATTGCACAGCAATATACCGTGAGATTGTGAAGCAGGAGCTTCGTTTCAATATAAAAATCGCAAATTGGTGGCTGTATGATCCAGAAACGACCTGGAGAGGCGTCCCGGGGGAGGGGGGGGGTGCGGTGAGGCGTCCGCGACCTCTCATCTCCGCCGCTCGAATCGACCCAAAACCCCGCGGAGAATCACGCCCACGGCGTGGCCAAAACCGCGGCCTACCCCGACCGCTCGGCCCTTAGCGAAACTCAACGCGGACGGCAGTTAAAATGCGACGCGTTTGCATACTTCACGCTTAAACATGTGGATGCGCTGAGGCGTACCAGCAGGACGATGGCGAATATGAGCCATCCCAGCAGAGACTCGCTCAGCGCGCCAGACACGGGAGCCATCGCGGCCGTCGGCGTGTTTGTGTCACGTGACGGTGAGTTCGGGTCACGTGGCGCGCGGGAGCACGTGGCCGGCTGGGGTGACATCGAGACGCGTCAACAGACATTGACATGACAACAGAATGTTATAAAAAGCTTGCGAGCTCTGGATGCGGGGCTCGTGCGACAAAACAATCTTCCGAAAGAGACTAACCTGGCAACGCATAAAATGAAAGTGTTGATACACTGACGGCAACAATCTCTAAAAGAAAGCAAACTTAAACTCTCATCGCAATCAGTTGTGGTGTCAAATCTCGCGTCGTGACAGGCTAGGTGCGTAAGAGGGGTCACCCGGAGTGACAAGGGGTCAAATAAGGGGCGACCGAGGGTGTGTGTGTTCTTAATGCGTTGTATTGTCCCTCCCAAGGTGGTAAACATCACGTGGTCTGGAAGCGCAGGAAATAGAGAGAGGACGTGAAAAGAGCGGATTGGGTAAGGACGTGGTGTGATCTGACGCGACGAGGTGACGTCTGGCGGGGAACATAAGGTAATGTGTGCAAGCACAAGAGGGAGTCTGTATAGGAGTGTGGCACCACGACTGGACAGCAGACTCGTGGCGGCTCGACGATAACGGCCACGGCGAGGATCAGCGTTCACTCCACGATCTTTCAGCCAGCGAGCAGAGACTTCTTGTCTTTTGATGTTTTATTGAACAGCGCGCACGGGCCCGGGCATAACGAACACGAGCGGCGACTACATGTTGAAGACTGAATGCCCCGTCTGATGATGACTGACTGACTCCGTCTCCAACCCCCCCCCCCCACTCACGAACTCCGTCTTTATATTCCTCCGTCTCGCCCCCCCTCGCATCTTCCGGATGACCTCATGCATAGCCACGTGCTACAATGAGTCACGCACCACGTGTGTAATGTGTATTGTGAACCGGGCCCGCCAGCAAGGGATTATGCAAATACACATTCCGAGTTCGATGAATCATCGCACTGTACGCTCGTAAACTCTTAGCTCCACAGTTCCCCCCAGGGCATTAGGCCCGTCCTCGGGCCACCACTGCCCGCCAGCAATCTTTCATAAAGCCCCCCCCCCCCCATTCACACCGCGCTAATCTCTGCGCCGCTCTCTCCCCGCGGCCACAGTGCCAATCGCTGCGCTACCGCTCTCCACTGCGGCTATGGCGCGAACCGCTGCGCCACCCGCTCCGCACTCACCTCCCTCTGGGGTCTGATGAGCCGGGCAACCCAAGGGGCCCCCCTCCCCCCGGCTTCAGCGCCGACGGGCGCCACCACAATGGCAGCCCCACATCGGCGCAGCTCCACTGCGTTACTCACAATACACACGCAGTGCACTAACCGTTGCGCCACAGCTCCCCACCCACTACTCACACGCAGTGCGCTAACTGTTGCGCCACCGCTCCTTAATCACTACCACACACAGTGCGCTAACCGCTGCACCACAGCTTTTTCACCCACACAGCACTCAACCGCTGCACCACAGCTTTTTCACCCACACAGCACACTCAACCGCTGCACCACAGCTTCTTATACATACACACACAGACACAGAGCGCTTCGCTCGCTCACAGACACAGAGCGCTTCGCTCGCTCACAGACACAGAGCGCTTCGCTCGCTCACAGACACAGAGCGCTTCGCTCGCTCACACACTGACACAAACGTACTCACACATCTACACACACCCGTACACACACGCCTACACCTACACACACGTACTTGCACACACACGTGCCGACACACACACGTACACCTCTACACCAACCGCCGTACAACGCAGGCCCGCCGAGCCACGCCGCAGATTCGCCTCCTACCGCCTTCGCCGTCATCTCTTCTCGGCTTGGGATGCGCCGGGGGGACGCCAGCACAATGGCCCCCAGCGGGCTCCAACACCACGCGCGGCCGCTGGACAATGGCGAGCCCGCGCGGCGCGGCCGCCGGACAATGGCCCGCCTGCACGGCGCGGTCCGGCGAACAATGGCGAGCCCGCCATCGCTCCGCCGTCGTCGTCGCCAACATCGCTGTCCTCCGACGTCGTCACCATCGCTGTCCGCCGACGTCGTCACCATCGCCGTCGCTCGCCAACACGCGACTCTCGAGTCGATCCGCCATTTTGCTGCGGCGACTTTCCCCCGCGCCTCGCTTTCGCCGTCGCTGCGGCGATTTCTCCGTCGTTCGCCATTCTCCGCCGCTCACCATCGCCACCATCATTGCCTTCCTCCTGCGGCGATTCTTCCCCATGGCTCGCTCTCTCGCCACCACCGCCCTGCGACTCCCGAGTCGCTCCGCCATTTTGCTGCGGCGATTTCTCCCCCGTGCCTCGCTGTCGCTGCCCCGGCCCACGCCGCTGCCTCGCTGCTCGCTGGCTCCCTTGCTCGTCTGCTCGCTGCTCGTCTACTCGCTGGCTCCCTTGCTCGTCTGCTCGCTCGCTGCTCGTCTGCTCGCTCGCTGCTCGTCTGCTGGCTCCGCTGCTCGTCTGCTCGCTCGCTGGCTCCGCCGCCACCCGCTGCAATCTCAAGTCGTGGCACCATCCTCGTGCGTGAGTCCTGATCCCACTGTCTGACACCATAACTGTGGCACCACGACTCGGACAGCAGACTCGTGGCAGCTCGGCGATAATGGCCACGGCGATGATCAGCGTTCACTCCACGGACTTTCAGCCAGCGAGCAGAGACTTCTTGTCTTTTGATGGTTTATTGAGCAGCGCCCGCGGGCCCGGGCATAACGAACTCGAGCGGCGAGACTACATGTTGACGACTGAATGCCCCGTCTGATGATGACTGACTCTGACTCCGTCTCCAAACCCCCCCCCACTCACGAACTCCGTCATTATATTCCTCCGTCTCGCCCCCCCCCCCGCACCTTCCGGATGACCTCATGCATAGCCACGTGCTACAATGAGTCACGCACCACGTGTGTAATGTGTATTGTGAACCGGGGCTCGCCAGCAAGGGATTATGCAAATACACATTCCGAGTTCGATGAATCATCGCACTGTACGCTCGTAAACTCTTAACTCCACAGGAGATTGACAGGGACACAAGTCGTAGGATGTAGCCGAGTGTGAGTGGTTAGCGCGCGAAGCACGGGGTGGGTGGTGTGCTGTGTTGCACGGTTGTTATGGGGTTACTGTGCTTAGTTAAATAAAGATGATGAAAAGCAGAAGCCTCCTGTCTCCTCGCTGGAGTGGCGGCGCGTATGATGTCAGTGGTGATGGTGAGCGATGAGTGAAGCAGTCCACCACGTGTTTTCCCGCGCGCCGTTGGAGCACGGACGCATGGCCGCGGGCGGGTTCGAGGTTCGGCGAGAGGGCGTCCCAGGTTATGCATCACGCAGTAACACTTAAGATGCACAATCAATCAAACTTAAAACACTAAATTTAACAAATATAAAACACGAACCAATATCATGAAATGAACAGCACCACTCAAGATTGCAGAGCACAATAAAATAATGGACAAAGAAGTGTAGTATCAAGTCTCACGCCGTGCCAGGACAGGTGCATCGCGACGGCCATGCCAGAGTGAGCAGGCGGAGTTAGGGTTACCTGGGGTAACGAGGGGTCAGGTGAGGACGACTTAGTAGGGGGGAAACATCACGTGGGTTGAGGAATTGGCGCGAACGGAGAGGGGACGTGGGAGGCTCGGATTGGCAAAGGTGATAGGCTGATGTGACGTGACGGGATGATGACTGAGGGGAATATAAGGATGAGGTGGAAAGAAGAGTGAGTTCCGATGGGGAGACGGTCAGGAACCCACGTCAGGATGTAGCCATATGGTTAGTGCGCAAAGCGCGGGGAGGATAAGATACAGTGTGTGATGTGACCCGGTCCTTATGATGTTGTGTTATGTTAGATAGGGTTTAATAAAGCATCGGAAAATCAGAAGCCCCCGGTCTGCTCATTCGAGTGAATGCTGGCATGTATGGTGTCGGTGGTGGTGGCAGGGAGCAGCCGCGTGTTCTCCTATGCGCGTCGGAATCCGATACACTGGCGGCGGGATGAGTGCGAGTCCTGGATAGAGGCGTCCCGGCCAAGGGTATCACAGAAGTTAAGCAGTGTGACAATGGCTTGGTAAAAACACGTTTTAACAGCACAACAAAAGGAATGTCTACAACACTTCTGTTGCGAAGCGTAAATTGCTCCGGTCCCCAGCCTTCCTGACCATCACGCTCCGGCGACGATCGCACTGGCGTCGGGCATTCATTATGACCTCCCAGAGCAGAGATGCTGGAACTCCACTCACTCTCCATAGTAACAACGAGAAACTCTTTATTGCCGGCGCCGAACCCAAAGGACGAACGTGCAGTCAAAAACGTGGCGCATCATGGGCACGGAATCACACCGAATCCCCAACGTAACTACATGCCCCCCACTGCCCCCTCGTACTTATACCCCCCCCGCCCCAGACGTCACCCTACTCCTCCCTTCACGCTATACCCCAGCCAATCATCACTCCTGTGCCGGCGCTAAATTCCCCATGAATGTCACGCTCGTTGCCCGCCAATCTGACCACGTGGTGCCCGTCAATTAGTGAGAGGAGAGAGGGGAGGAGAAAAGCTCCCACCCACCCCACGGAGATTTTGATGGAAGGGCTGTAGGGGCCCACACCACCCCTTGCCTGACCCCCGGCCACCCCAGGCGACCCCGTCCACTTCCACTGCCGTGACCCTAACCCCACCTATTCGCCCTGACGGGTGCCCTGGTGCACCCGGCCTGGCACAGTGCGAGGCCTGCAACCACACTTCATTTCTACCAATTATTTTTTGCAAACAAGCTCATTTCACGAACGATGTTATTGATGGGAATGTCATTTGCAAGTGTGACATTGGTAATTAAAAATAATAATTGCACTTTAGAGCACTTTGCACCCAAGGATCAAGTCATTCGTTTAATCGCTATGGCCGGCACGATGGCGCTGTGAGGTTCGCTGTTGCCTCACAGGGTACTCTAGTTTCCTCCCACAGTCCAAATACATGGTGCCTGGGTTAATTGTCCTAACTAAATATCCCCCCTTGCCCTAAAACATTATAAATTGCTTAATCTTCCCCTCCAGACAAATGTTAAAAAGAGTTACATAGCTCAACGCTTCCATCCTGTAGAGGTAGCCAGAGCCTCTTCCAGTAAACAGTGCACAAAGAGTAGAATAAAGACACCGATTCTCTTTAAGTTGTTTCTTTTATTGAACCATTTTTAAGTATTAGTAGGAAAAAACAATATGAACGCGTCGAAAATAAATATTTGTCGCTAAAAGTAAAAATGTATTGTAAAATGGACAAATTTTAAATAATATTGTTTATTTAAAATTTGTCCATTTCGTTGGTGCTGTTGACCTTGTAGGCAGCACCTGTTGTTACTATAAGGTCAACAGTACCAGCAAAATCTTGTAAATTTCCAAAATGTCAGAGCAATATACAATGTTTGAAAATATTCTAGGGTCCAACACTCAATCGACGTAAATTTGGGTCTATTTTTTAATCTGAATAACATAAATTACCCACTGGTTGGCTTATAATAATCTTTTGAATCGTGTAATATATTGTATTCTAAGGTAAGAAAATACTGTATTTTTTTGTCAATTACACAGATGTTAATTGATCTGTCCCGATATTATTGTTGTCATGCCTTTCTCTCCGCAGCTCTATGCAGTGCTTTGTGACCTTCGGGTAAAAAGCGCTCTATAAATGCAATTATTATTGTTACAGAAGAAAAATACCCAGTAAGCTGCAAGCTCTTTACCGGATTCCTGTGACACAACAAAAACGCGAATTGCACAAAATAAAATAAAGGTATAAAAGTATTAAAATTTCAAATTAACAAAACTAAAATTGCTTAGGTGGATCGCTGCACTAATGATTCCGTCCATCAGTAATTTTTTTTTTATTAAAGCTGGAAGGAGCTATTGGGCTATGTAACATTTTTAACAGTTGTCCATCGCGGAGGGATTTTGCAAGCTACAACATGTCAGAGCATCGGCAGCAATTTTAAGGATAATCTAAACAGCATACATTTGGACTGTAGGAGAAACCGAGGTACCTGCCGAAAAACTTACGCGGACACGGGGAGAACGTGCAAACTCCACATAGAAAGGTGCTCTGGCTGGGAATCGAGCCCAAGTTATTCTTGCTGCAAGTCAGTATCGCTACTCACCGCGTGATCGTGCCGCCCAGATAGAACGAGCAGCTGTCACTACTGAGAATACAGCACAGCAAATGACACAAACCTCCGAATAAACGTGGATGGGATATCCGACAAATCCATCCCACGCCCACTACAGAAAATTCCGGACGAGTTTTTTTTTTATTGAGAGGAAATATGGTTTGCATTATTACAAAGCGGGCGGCGCGGTGGCCCAGTGGTTAGCGCTGTCGCCTCACAGCAAGAAGGTCCCGGGTTCGAATCTCTCGGCTCGGGTGCCTTTCTGTGTGCAGTTTGCATGCTCTCCCCGTGTTCGCGTGGGTTTTCGCCGGGCACTCCGGTTTCCTCCCACAGTCCAAAAGCATGCTGCTGCATAGGTTAATTGGCTCGCAGGCTAAATTTCCCCGCAGTGCCCGGCGATGGACTGGCGTCCCATCGTCGGTATATCCTTGCCTTGCGCCCTGTCTGCCGGGATAGGCTCCAGCTTCACCGTGACCCTGTATATGACTAAGCGGTTTCAGACAATGAGATGAGATGACATTATTATAAAGCATTTGAACATCTGTTGCACAGCCAAACTGTTGGGAAGGGCGCTTGAATTTAAATCAGCCAATTAAAGCCTCTTTATCTGCAATGACTTTAAACCGGGATTTCAACATATGAGCATTAACTGGTTTATTCAAAATCTGGCGCATTCCAGCCGTGAAATTGAATGGTATGTATCCAATCTCATCTCATCTCATTGTCAGAAACGGCTTAGTCCCGTACAGGGTCGCGGTGAGCCGGAGCCTGTCCCGGCAGACACAGCGCAAGGCAGGGATATTCCCACGATGGGACGCCAGTCCATCACCGGGCACTGCGGGCAATTAAGTCTGCAAGCCAATTAACCTATGCAGCATGTTTTTGGACTGTGGGAGGAAACCGGAGTGCTTGGCGAAAACCCATGCGGACACGGGGAGAACATGCAAACTCCACACAGAAAGGCACCTGAGCCGAGATTCAAACCAGAGACCTTCTTGCCGTGAGACGACAACGCTACCCACTAGGCCACCGTGCCGCCAATCGTGAGTACTAATTATTTACGAGTTCTGCATCTGCCATATCACCACTAAAGCCTGAACTTTGCAGCGAATGCGCTGTCATGTTTCAACCAACATCTTAGGTTAAAACAAGCTTTGAATTTTTAAACAATTCCTACAGCAACAAAGTGGAGTGCACACTTTTGAGTCGTCTGCCTTAAAAGGCACCTTCATAATTTTGATAACGATTTTGAATCAACCGCCATTGATGCTCTTTCTGGATAGCCGTGTCAAGCGTTCCTCCGTCGATTAGCCTCACACGCTGGAGGCACCCTCAGGCGAATGCCTGGAAGCAATCATGCATCGAGCCGTGAAAACCTACATCAGTGTCATGGAACTGCATTTAAACAAAAAGGATGGGTAAGGTATTACTTTAATGCATAACCCATCGCAAATTAACATTTCAGAAACTATTAAGAGGGACACTGATTAATAATGATTAATGGTGGAATAATATTCATCGACAGTGACTATATGGTTTCTGAAGTCGTTGCAACTTAAAAGTTCCCTTGTAGTTCAGTAAATTCAACCTCAGCTTCCTGAAATCGTGGCCAAACGGCTGGACACCAGATAAAATTGCAGAGTACAGATACGTGTACAGCTGCAATCACAGGTAAGTCGCTCACATTCTAGGCAGCGGGACGAAAATTAGTATTCGCAAGTCACGCTACCCCAGCCAGCGCTGTGGTATAGTCAAGTAAACAGCAATTGAGCAGTAATTGATGACGTTTGTTATAAGGAATTGAGAGTTGTAGTTGCTTGAGGTGGTCGGTACTTCGGAGCTAATAATCCTTGAAGTGGGAACTGCACTCTTATGAAGCTAATCAAATTGTCTTTTTGCATTTTTGATGCATCACATTCTAGAATTGTTACTGTTCTCCCCGTGTCTGCGTCGGTTTTCGCGGGTACTCGGGTTTCCTCCCACCGTCCAATGACACGCTACTGGCCAAGTTCATTGGCCTGCTGAGTAAATTGCCCCAAAAAGTGTGTCCTCCGATGTACTGGCGTCACATCCGAGGTATTCCCCCGTCTTGCACCGTATCTGCCGGGAAATGCTCCAGCCCCCTGCGACTCGGTACAGGATTAAGCGGGTATTGATAATGAATGAGTTCAGCATGAGAAATGCATTGATTAGCTGGGTTTTAGTAGTCCATGTCTGCCTTCCAACAGATGTCATCAATTTCTACTTGTTAGCGCAGTTTTTTAAACACTATCTTGCGAAGAATTTTGCACGTTTAAAATAATCGACTATGGTACGTATGGCATTGAATCGAAGGTAATGTACGAATTGAACATAAGTCAAAGATAAACGTCAAAGTGTACTGTGCAGTTTATTGTGTGCAATGAAAATCCTGCACGTGCTCAGTACATTTACATAAACTTACTCCACCTACAAACTCTACTTGCGGAGTAAAAAAAAAAACAGTAATTTTTTGCACAAATTTGAAGTTTAAAAAAAATGCTGCACTATTTGTAGAGCACGCTTGTAGTATTTGTCCATTGGGTATAAAAATATTAGATTTTTAAAAATGTAATAACTACTAGTTTCCACACTGCACTTGTTACAACTTTGAAAGACCTTATGCACAGTTCACGGTGATACATGAGGCTCTGAACAGTCATTAAAGAGTGAAAATCTCATCTCTCATCTCATTGTCTGAAACCGCTTAATCCTATACAGGGTCACGGTGAAGCCGGAGCCTATCCCGGCAGACACAGGGCGCAAGGCAGGGATACACCCACGATGGGACGCCAGTCCATCGCCGGGCACTGCGGGGCAATTTGGCCTGCGAGCCAATTAACCTATGCAGCAGCATGCTTTTGGACTGTGGGAGGAAACCGGAGCGCCCGGCGAAAACCCACGCGGACACGGGGAGAGCATGCAAACGCCACACAGAAAGGCACCCGAGCCGAGAGATTCGAACCCGAGACCTTCTTGCTGTGAGGCGACAGCGCTAACCACTGGGCCACCGTGCCGCCCAAGAGTGAAAATGTGATCCTTAAATAATTGTAAAAAAGGGTAGTTAACTAATTAATTAATGGCTGCGCAATTCCATGCACGTCTGGAAAAAGAATATTTTAATCAATCAATGAATATCTACACTCCTACTTCACATGTATTCACATTACACACAAAAAAACCCCACAAACTGTTAAAACTGTACCTATAGGCAAGCAACTGTCAATGATAGTACATCTTCTAATGAGATGAAATTAGCAATGACAGCTTGACCGACATGCCCTTTTAGGTTCAAATTTGTTAATATAACAATGTTGCCAGTAGTTCTGTAAATATTTATTCAACACTTCATGGGGTTGAGTAGAATAATGTGGTTCATATTTAAAAAAATATAACCCCACAAAAACATTGTTACTGAACTATTACGAACTTAGTCGTGGCTGTTGATGTCCTATGTCTCTCAAATGCAAGCCCTTGCACATTAACGAACGCTGCTCCACTGCCCGTTCGAACAAAAACAAAATTTGTAACATTTAATGTCCACCACGTGCCTGACTAATTTGAGGTCTCCTTTACAACGCAGGGCAAAAATAATACTTTTCTAAGAGCATTGGTGAATGGGCACTGGGCACCTTTGTCAACCGCATAAGTAGTTGGTACATTAGAGTGACTGGAGCATAACCTGCCTCACTTATTTAACAATGATATCGAACCGGAGAAAATAGACAATATTATTTTACACACAACAGCCTATTTTTAAAGTTACCTGTACATTAAATATATTGATTGCGTCTAAAAGCTGCTCTTTCGGGATAGCCGCGTCGATGGATCCTCCTCTCTTTCGTCCCGTTTTGCCTCCCATTTTGGAGGCATCTTCAGGCATGCTTGTGGTTGAGTCATGTGTGACTGCTATTAATGTCGTCACTCCCTTCCAGGGCCAACGGAAGGGGGGGGGGGGTCCATTTAAAAGAGTTCCATTGTCTTGCTCGCATATTAAAATACAAATTAACTTTATCGCGTTCCACCCGATTTACCATCTAAATTGTATTTCACAAATTCCTGCCCAGTTTTTGAAGTCTTTTGTCGGTGTTCTCTCCTGATGGTGTCTGTAGCCCAGTGTTTTAGAGCTCTTTACTGTTGATTTAAAAAAAAAACTGGTTGCCAGGTTTGGCTAAACGAAGGCGAGAGGAGCGACCGACACGGCTATTCAGAAAGAGCAACTTTTAGAAGCAACCATCATGCAATGAGCCATGAAAACCTATATCAGTACATTAAATTGTAGCTAAAACAAAAAAACCGCCACAGCTTTGCAACCATCACTTGCCTAACTTGCTAGACAGCTACTTACTTAGCAAGGGTGTGCTGCAAACTTAAAAAGAAACAAGTGAATGTAAAAATAGGGTCAGGTAATGTTCCAAAATTGGCACTCAGGTTGGGCTAATCAAGTCGACTAGTGTGGGTTAATGGCTGAGCTAGTGTATGGTTGGTTGGTAAGGGCTTAGTTGTGTGTAGAACACTGCATGGAGGTCAGCCTAAGCCATATGAGACACAGCGAGTGGGTGATATGCATGAACAAAGGGGAAGAACAGGATTTAAAGTAGGCCCCGTATGAATTGGAACTAAAGGAGTCTGAGCTCCACACGATTTCGAGAAAAAGATCCCCACATGATTGAAGGCGAGATATAGTTAAATATACATTAATACTTTGAAGTTACATTTGTGATTGTGTAGTGCTGAAAACAGACAGGGACACAGATTGGCTATGAGGCCTGCAATAATTTAATTCACCCCTGCCTTAAAGATTCAATTCTCCTGATTGAAAGGACTGAATTCAGAAACGGATTGCTTTCATTTGATCCATCACAGTCTATCATGTTAACATAAGTCGATTATTTTAAACAATGAATGTATCAGACGCAAATACCATTTCATATGTCTAATTTGCAATAACTATGTATGATTTTTAATGTAAAAAATAGATTTTGAAACAAAAAAACAGAATTATGTATGCAATACTATTATTTTTTATTCAGATTCGTTGCATTTCCCTGATTCGTGGGACATCATGGTACCTCTGCAGCTTCTGGAAATGCCACATTAATTAATTATCAACACCTGCTTAATCCTGTACAGGGTCATGGGGAGGGGGAGAGCATATCCCAGCTGACAGAGGGCACGAGACGGGAGCATACCCACAATGTAAAAAAAATACAAATAGCCGCTTCAATCGAAATGTGGCCCAGAATCGTGACCATTTACAGTGGCACACGTGGGGGGGTCAAACTACGCAGGCCAGACACCTGCTGGACCACGCGCCTATAAAAAAATCGCCACTCGTCCATTGCTTCGCGCCTGCGCTTCACTAGCTCTTCGTTGGTTTCACTGAACCGTGACCATGGCCACAGAGCCGGAGGAACCACCAGGGTGGGAAGCGGCTGGGGAAGCGTTGCTGGCGGCGCCGCCGCCCGCAGCCGAATGCGCGGCGCCTGCGCCGCCCGTTCCGCCCGCGACACCGGCCGCCGCAGCAGCGGCACCGGAGGACGAATCGACCTTGCTGATGTGCGTGACGAAGCGCAGGCGGAGTTGCAGCGCGGGTCGCAGCGTGCAGATGATTTTCTCCACCTGCAGCAGCGCAGAGCAATAATATTGATCACAACTTACAACGCGCCGCGAATATTCGTTCAATGTCAGAGAGAGGGAGTTTGACTCAGACACGTGGAAACCACAGGGAGGTGGGGGGGAGGGAGGGAGGGAGAAGGAAACCATCGTGGTTAACTGGCGCCAACATTTACCAGATGTTATCGGCCAAATAATCAATGAGTGGTTTTTTTTTAGTTGTTGGAGTAAACTGGAAAATCCAGTGGAAACCCATGTGGAACAGGAAGAGAACACACAAGCTCTGCAATTAGAGATCCCAAAGCAGGAAGCGAACTACCTCGGGCAAGACTGGTCACTCCGAATGCACGTGCAGTAGTCACTGTCGTGCGGTACAGGCTCCGCGGTGTTCGGTGTCAAGCTTGTGTCTAACAATGCTTGCCTAACGTCACGTGACAAAGAATGAATATGATGACGGTTGCTTTGTGATGCTGACCTCATGTTATGTGGCACAAACCTTTCGTCGTACGACACAGAACGTTAATCACAATGAGCTGTCACAAGGATGTAAATAAAAGGCCGATTAAAATACTGGGCTGCTGCCTCACAGCAAGGTCACGGGTTCGGTTCCCCTGCTCGGGTGGCTTTTTGTGTGGAGTTTGCGTGTTCTCTCCCCGTGTCTGCGTAGGTTTTCGTCGGGTACTCTAGTTTCCTCCTACCGTCCAAAGACACGCTGCTGTCTAAGTTAATTGTCGTGCAGAGTAAATTGTCCCTAGTACCCTACGATGTACTGATGATACATCCTAGATACAGCCCCGCCTTACGCCGTCTGCCTGATGGGATAGGCTTTGGCCACCCGTGACCCTGTACAGGATTTAGCGGGTACTTATAATCGTGATGACTTAATACAGAACAACCTATTGAGTATGTAATGATTCCCACCGACAGAAATGTGAGGAGCTGTCCTGATTTATGCCTAAATTAAATTATAAATTCTTTCCATACCATTTTATAATCTCATTTACATTATCTTGTTTGTCTCGTTTGCACAACTTATTTTCACTTGGTAAACCTGTACACATAATTTTCATATCATTTGGATAACTCAAATGTCATGCGTGTATTGTAACAATTGATTTTTTACAGCATTGTAACATGACTTATACTTACCAAACCTGTCTTCAGTATTTCAAGAAAATCTGCCTTAAAAGAGTTATATGGTTTACTCCTCAAAACATTTGTGTCCACAGTTGTTGTCCCACGGAGTCAATATTTACATTTTTACGCATACAAGCATTTTTACAGTTGCATATAGCCACCGTGCACTTCACAAGGGCACACATGAATGGTCCCTTTTGGAGCCACTCACCGAATCTTTCACACTGTCACCAGTAAACATGTACTTGACATGGTAGAGGAAGTCGCAGATGGGGTCCATGTGGCCCATGTGTTTACAGTTTTGGTCGACCGCTTGCAGCATCTCGTAAAACTCCACCGCAATCTATGATGGCACGAGTAAAGGAAGAGGAACAAAATAAATCTTTGTTATGAATGTAATCTGACAACAATTTTCCATGGATAAGATTCACACATGCTCAAAAACTCATATAGTATATTTTCAATACCCTTACGTCAAGTCGTCTCCCTGCTCAACAGGGCACTGGGGAAGTAATTATTTTTGTTTTGACAGCCCTCAGCCAGTGGTGGAAATTCCACACTCCTATGGCATGGTGCAGTATATCTATAGGACAGCCCTTTGACTTGACATGGTGGTTATTGTTATGTCAATTCCAGAGGGCGGACTGAGAGAATTGACCCCAAATGGGATTTGCACATTCTGATTGTAACCACAGCACCAGCCATGAAGATTGAAAGTAAGCCCAATTTAAATACATCTTTTGGCAGTCCATGACTCAAACTGCATGTTCTGACCTTTACAAATTGTACCAGATGAGAATTCTGCTACAATTAACGATCTGCCCTTGTCTCCCAGCAGCTGCAACGATTTTGTCTGCCACATCCCCAAGTCATAAACCACCATAAAATGCTTATTGTTATGTATAATACATGCAACTGCTACAGCCATTCATCAAGGAAAAACGGTTCTCTTAACAATGGCCCTCTAGCTTCATCTTGCATTTGCTAAAAAACTTGTTTCCTGCATTTTAAAATGCCCATATATTTCAATTGCACAGGACTTCAATGGGCTAGGTTTCATTTACAAGTGATTGAAAAAGCTCTTCATAAAAAATGCCATGGGTTACGGATGTAAAACCCAAACTATATTACACGCAGCATTTAGGCAACCGCCATGCAAGTTGCCAGGCAGCAGCCATGCAAGTTGCCAGGCAGCAGCCAGATTCAGACATTTCAACGAGCCTGGTGGCAAGGGGTGGATCGGGGAAATTATATCACCCTCTGTTGATGCATTTACATTCAATTTATAGTCGAACGTGTATCATTTATTGGAGTAAACGTTATTGAAAAAATTAATGATGGATGAAAATGTTTAAGTCCTTCATATTCAGTTCAGTAATTCATTTAGGATGCAGTTATCTTGTAATTTGAAAAAAAATCTACTCGTGATGGATTTCATCTAATTAAAGACATCCATTATAAGGATCAATATATTGAAAAAATAATAATCAAAATTACATGGCCCCAGGGGTGGCCATTAATGGGAAACAATTTGAAATTATAAAACAGAAAATTACTCAACTTATTCAAGTTTAGAAATTCCAACAAGCTGTTCTTTTTACTTTTTTATAGGACACCAAGTTAAACTTCCAAACGTTCTACATTCTGGGCAGTCAAGCAGCCATATCACAGGAAAACAAGTAGGTTCATGAACAGATCTATCTGAATGCCTGTGTTATCTCTACAAACGAATGAGCTTTCCAGAGACCCTGGTTTCATCCCACATGGAAAACCAATCGGTCATTAGCAATTGGCCAGGCAGCCCAATTTTGAACCACACACCGATATTTTTAGACTACCAAAGGTTTTTCTGGATAAATAAGACACGTATTTGTATTAAAGGAATATGGAACTTAAACAGGAATTGTGCCCTACTATACTTAGAAATCAAGATCAATCCACGGCAGTTATACAAATGAATCCCCCTCCAGCAAATTGCAAACTGCTGCTTAATGTTAACCAAAGTGCTGCCTCCCACCTCGCACTTTTAAATTCTCTTTCCGATTAATGAAGCTTAAAACGTAACAGTTTGGATAACTGTTTTGCACCATACTGTGAGAGCTACACCACAAGGGCACTTAACAAACACAGGACACAATACAACCCAGGTATATATCGACAAGAAAACGTTTGTATTGGAAAGCACACCTTCAAAATATTCCCAGGTTAACACGAGAGGAATATCTGTCAAGGGGATTCGCACCACTCTCTCTGGGCAATCGCCGACAAGTACTGACCCACTTGTGTGTTAACACCACCAGGTCCTCACTGTGCACAGTAGGCACCGTCATCTAGAGAGCGTTGGATAAAATGGCATTGCTTGCAGAGCTGTTGACCGTGTGCTCGTGAATGAAACCATCCACTCTCCTCACCTCTAGCATGCAGCGCGTCCGCTCCTGGAGGAAGCGCAGGAGAAAGGGCCCCACCAGGTGATAAACATAGAGCAGCTGCACCTCGGTCTTCACCAGCGGCTTCACCACATCCTTCAGAAACCTGCCCACAACCACCCACGTTCGACAACCCACCACCGATGCATCAGTCACCGATATTGCCCCCTTACAACCGCCTAGCGGTGAATATATAATCAAGGCTTTCGCGCTCCTGAGTAATTTTACAGGTGCCACCGGTGGCCACCGTTAAAAACGGAAGTGCATAATTGGCTGTGTGACATTTGGGATAAGTGCCTGTCACATATTAAAAGAAAGTCTGATGCTAGCCAGAAGGTATGTTATTAGAGAGCCAGATATAGAACTTCACAGGATGGGTGCTGCAGTAGGACAAAAAAAAACACACTAATGGGAAAATGGATGGATACTGGGAGAGCCTTTAAAGCGAGGAAATTCAGCTGAAATGTAATTATTGCCACTAGAATTGGATGAAATATTAATAATGTATTCTAGTGAAATGGAACTTTTAATGTGCGTCTTGGGTTACATTTTAATTTTATAGTTTCTCTTCACCCAAAAAGTGAAACACAGCATATGGACCGTCAACATTAATAGCATTGGTAGACATATCCATAATGAGTAATTTATATTAATATTAATACAATTTATAACGCGCATGAATTCGATGCCTAGTTGGGAACAAGACAAGAATGCTGAGGCGCAGAAATGGACATTCAGCAGCTTCAGGCGCAAATACATTAAGAGATAAACAAACAATGGATACCAAAGAAAACTGACACATACCTACACACAGTAATATAACCGACGAAACAAGAAGACTAAACATGCATGCTTAGTGAGCACCCGTTAAGGGCAGCATGGTGTAGAGTGTCAGAGCCATTGTATTCAAGGTCCTCACGTATATTTAGATACACACACACAAAACGTTCAAACAATGCACGTTCCCAAACTAAGACACAGACGCGCGCACGGCTGAGCATCAAATGCCAGACCTGGGTATGAGCGTGAGCTGCCCAATGCTGGAGTGGTGCCACACAGCATGCGCCAGCGCCAGCACGTAACTGCAGTACATCTCTCCGTATGCCTGGTGGCAGGACGTAAAGTCGAACAGCTGGAAGGGGAAGCCGACCCATTCGGACTCGTGCGCCAGCAGCGGGCTGTTCATCACCCCGACCACGCGGTCGTTAAGCACCATCCAGTACGGCTCCTGCACACCGTCGCGTAGGTGAGAGGGTGGTGGCATGAAGCTTTACTAAAAAAGAATGTACTGCCAATTTTATTTGCACTGTTGCTGTTCACAACACCAGTTTGTTAAAAAAAACAATATAATAATAATAGCATTTCCAGAGCGCTTTTCACCCGAGGGTCACAAAGCGCTGCACAGAGCTGCAGAGGGAACGGCACGTCAACAACGAGATAATTACGGCAAATCAGCAATAACGTTTTATTTTGGAAAATATATGAATTCTAACAAAAAGGTGTCTGAGTAAGAGATTAGGTTACCCACAAGCAGGAAATAAAAAAAACACACTTCCCAGCATTAGCCTGGTGGAACAATCACGATCTCAAATGGTGCACTATTCTAGTTTTGACCAGCACGTGAATCACATGAAAGCAAATAGCAGTAAAAGCTATTCAGACGGTAATCAAATTATCTGACTTAGCAGTTGCCGGCATTGCAAGCTGAGAATGTGAAAATATAAATTACAGTAAATAAATATCAAGTGGCACATTTGTTCACAGAACAACTTGTTTGTTTGGCACTGTCAGGTGGCAGTGGGAGGGTCAGTACAAATTTTACTGTAGGTATACCTACATGACGTAACCTAGAAACAATTAATTATGAATCGTAACCCTTATCGTCAAAGTTTACCTATGAAATTAAGATTAACTCCATTCATTATCAGAACCTGCTTCCCTCTCTCGAGGGTCCCGGTGAGCCGGAGGCTATCCAGGTAAAAGGTGCAACGCAGGGTTATACCCAGTATGAGACACCAGTCCATCGCGGGGAAAACAGGGGCAATTTATTGAGGCCAATTAATGTAGACAGTGGCAGCATGTCTTTGAACTTTGGGAGGATACAGGACCCAGTGAAAACTCACATGGACACTAACTTAAGCTTTTTGGAGAAAAAGAAGCGAAACATATATTTCGTATTATTTGCAAAAGTTTACCATTTTCTCCGGCATAGTAAAGGCTCTCACCCTTGCCAGACATCCCTTTCTTGAGGTAAATTAGATGAAAAACCGAGACTTTGTTGGTAAACATAGCATTTTTTATTTCTTGCTCAACCCGTTAAACAGTGTGTAAGAAGCCCAAACTATTCAGTCAATATGCTATCGCCGTCAAACAGTGCGGCCATCGCAATGTACCCGACACAGCGCGTGCGCCCCACACCAACCGGTAAAGCTGTGATGACAAGTCCAATGGCATTCATCCACGCGGTGATGTTTTCTCTGGGCACCAGCGGTTGGCTACACACAACGCGAGCACGACAACGCACAGTCAACAACAGCGAACAAATCGTGAACTGTAAATCGTAAATATTCTCATCTCATTGTCAGAAATTGCTTAGTCCTCTACAGGGTCGCGGTGAGCCGGAGCCTATGCTGGCAGACACAGGGCGCAAGGCAGGGATATAGCCACGATGGGACGTCAGTCTATCACCGGGCACTGCAGGCAATTTAGTCTGCAAGCCAATTAACCAATGCAGCAGCATGTTTTTGGACTGTGGGAGGAAACTGGCATGCTCGGCGAAAACCCACGCGGACACGGGGAGAACATGCACAAAAAGGCACCCGAGCTGAGATTGGAACCCGGGATCTGCTTTCTGTCAGGCGACAGCGCTACCCATCTGGGCCACCGTGCCGCCCTGGTAAATATTCTTTATAATGTAAATACTAATTATTTGCAGAATTGTCGTGGTTGTTGTGAGGCTGCAGTGCTTTTGGATTTTAAACCATCTGAACCATAACTGCTGATTGGTTGACTCGGGGAGCTGCTGCCCGAGTAAACGGCTCCGATGCGCGCGTTAAGATCTAAGTTTCGGAAATCCAGTGATGACACCAATTTCTCAAGTGGTAGCAACCTAAAAGGCTTAGTCAAATCACAAACACCTGCATTCAAAAATCCAATATTTATATATCATATTTTTCATACTTAGTGTAATCAAGCTATAGCATATTGTGGCACTAACTGTACTATGTATGCTAGATGAATATTACTAAATTATTATTTAGCAGACGCCCTTATCGAGGGCGATTTACAACACACACACATTTCAAATAAATAAATACATAATACCAGTTGCCCAACACTTCTAAGTATCAAGGTATTGTTGTTGAAGATGTCAGACATGTAAATCGTTGTAAATATGTGAGCAATTTCAGGAATGATGCGAGTGACTCTGTGGTCCTGATTTCTATTGGCAAGTCATTGCACCATGATGGGGCCAGCGTACTACAGCGGCGAGCCTCAGAACCCGGAGAGCGGAAATGTGGTGTGACCAGTCGACCAGAAGTTGCTGAGCGGAGACAGTGGGAGGGGGTGCAGGGGGATATAGTGGTGCAGAGGTAAGATGGAGCAGATAAGTGAAGACAGCGATGTGTAGGAACCAAGATTTTGAAATAGATGCGTGTAGCCACCGGCAGAGAGTGAAGCAGAGGAGTCGAATAGGAAAAACGAGGCAGAGAAAAAAGACCAAGCCAGTAGCGGACTTTTGGATAAGTTGAAGAGGACGTACAGCATATACAAGCAGAGCAGCTAGGAGAGCCCTTCTAACACGCTTTTTATTCAAAAAAATTAGTCACTTGCCTCCTATCACACCCTGCTCAGGAACTGTTAAGTTGAAGAGGGGTCTAAAGGCTTTTTATTCAGACCCCCCGTCTGCTGGTTGAGCAACAGCCCACCCCCCCCCCCCACCAGTGTGGCCACTACATACACGACGCTCACCATCGTTCCGCACCTCTGCTCTCAGCGCATCTCAAGGTCTTTCAAAGCGTCTTGACGCACAAATCATCCAAACGCCGTTCACTGAACACTCAGCGTGAACTCTTTAAGCTCAGCCGGCGCCACCACCCCAATCCCGATCCTGACCTCTTGAGCACGACGTTGACGAGGGCGTTGCCCACGTCTTTGGCCGGGACGGCAAGCGCCATAAGCTCCACACAGGTGACATGCAGCGCGTGCGCCGCGGGGTTCGGGAACTCATTGAACCGCCAGTCGCAGTTCGGGAACGGGCCCGGCGACTTGCCAGCCATCGGTGCTGCACGCTGCTAAGGAACGCACTTTGCTGGTTTCACCCGACGCGCGACAACCCTGGTTGAAGCGTTCTGCAGAACGCGTTACGACTATAGGTTACTGAGAAAGGTCGTCGTGTTTTTAAACTTAACGTAAAGTATGGCCTTATTGTAATAAATGTGATAGTGCTCTTCCTTGATGGAGGTTCTGAGATAATGGTGGAGTTTCCATCTCTCATTGGCAGACCAATTGCACCACACTACATAAAACCTGATGTAATCGTGTCACTAACTGGGACTCATCTTTCCACCTCCAAACGGATGAGTGCACCCCAAAACACGATTTGAACTTGCAAATTTCCAATCACGAATTAATCACTGTTATAGCACCACCAAGCCATTTATTCACTTTATAAATGACATAGATGGTTCATAAAAGTATAGACAAATACATAGATCGAGAATTGCTCTTAAGAGCTGTTCTTTCAAGATAGCCATGTCAGAGTATTCCTCCTCCCTTCTTCAAAATTCTAACGCGGCAATCCCAAAATAGAAGCTCTTAAAAACAAGTCTCATGGGAAGCCATGAAAAACTACATCAATAAATATATAATCAGACAAGAATAAGGATTTGGATACTTAGGCTACTTAAGTATTTTTGCAACCCAAAACACCTTGCATCACCTATCAACTATTGAGATGCTCCCCTGCAATCTAACCAAAGGTGGACCCATTGTGGCAGCTGCCCTGTGCACAAGGAAAACACAGAACCAGTTTACAACTTGGGAATTCCCTGTCAACGAAGGAAACTCCCTTTTCCGTGCCCACCAATCCCATTGTGAGTCGAGGATATTATCTACAAGACGCGCCATGAGCTTGCAGTAGTAGGAGTCGTCGGGCGTCCAGGATCCCTCCCGCCGCGAGTTCAGGTACATTTCGCTCAGGCACCAGCCCTGCGGGCGGTTGTCCTTCTGCGAGCCAAGCACAGTCTGCACCAGCTTGCGCTTCAGGCTCGGCTGTTCCCGCAGCTTGCGCTCGTAGTAGTGGAAGGTGTTGTAGAGGTACGTGATTGGACGGTCTGCGAGAGAGAGCGATGGCACATTGGTCAGTTATTGCCGGTTTAAGGACCGCTGTCCTGGCTGACCCGGGTTGGCCGGTTGCCCACCAATGGTGGGGGTATCGAAGCACAATTTTACAGCCAGATTCCTTTCCGGACACCAACCTCATCTCGTTGAAAGGTCTTCGGATCACTGTATGTCCAGATCAGTGGTTCTTAACCTGGGTTCGATCGAACCCCAGGGGTTCGGTGAATCAGTCTCAGGGGGTCGGTGGAGGTCAAGACACACACCTCACTCATATGATTCGTGATGACACGCCCCGCTTGGCCATCACTGGCTGCAGGTGATCACATTTTATTTTTCCAATAAAGAAGGGTTCGGTGAACGCGCATATGAAACTGGTGGGGTTCAGTAACTCCAACAAGGTTAAGAACCACTGGTCTAGATCCTTCCCTCAGAACTGTTGATCAAATGGGACTATATCATTAGTGATAGTCAGCGGATGACACTGCTCTAGGGTTCATTGGAACACGCGAACTCTTCCACTATGACACATGGGGATCAGTGCACAAGTAAAAACAAATGTGTGTATATAATGACGTAGGGTTTCACGGCTCGATGCCTGATTGCTTCCAAAAGTTGCTCTTTCGCGATAGCCACGTCGATCGCTCCCCCCTCTCTCCTTTGCGACGTTTCGCCTCCCACGTTGGAGGTGGACAGTGCCAGAAGATGCCTCCAACGTGTGAGGCGAAACGTCGCGAAGGAGAAAGGGGGAGCGATCGCCACGGCTATCCCAAAAGAGCAGCTTTTGAAGCAATCACCAAATATGTGTATCTATGGCGCATCCTGTAACCATTTATTGATAGGAAAATGCAACCAAAACAACTAATTGATATTGTGCAGCTTATATAAACAATATTAATGCATTATTGATCCATGACCAGGTGACAGGTGATATCGACCCGTATCAATAAACACCGGCCATTTCATAGACAAATATTTAATTGAAGAATCCTTTTTACAAAAATGTTTTTGTGATCAGGGCTAAGCGTAAGCACACAACCTGCAGAGGGTTGCAAGTTCAAATCATGACAAGGGGTCACCCAGTCTTTTATCAGGGGGTTTATACAGGGACCACTTTTAAGAAAGTCCAGAAGTTGTTCTGTTGAGAAATTGGACTCCACAATAACAAGGTTTAAATTTGACTACTGGCTCTTAGCTATCGTTAAGATGAGCAGTAGACATTGCTCAATTGAGCACAGGCACGTTGGCAGGGTGGCGCAGTGAAAACATCTGCAACTCAAAGTAAAAAGACCTGCCCGAGGAAGTTTGATTCCCATCTCGGGTGCCTTTCTGTGTGGAGATTGTGAGTTGTGTTCTCCAGTTTCGTCCCACAATTAAAAGATACTCATTATAGTTTGCTGACAACATCATGCGGGTTGGTGCCTGCTGAATGCCTGACTGACTGCCCCCCTCTGTGATTTCCTCGCTACGCGTGTGTCCGTGTCTCGTCCGTTCCTAGGCGCGGAATGTACGTGCAATATAAATTGTACTTTTATTTTAAATACGAATATTATTATTTGTCCACGTATCGCAAAAGCGCTTCAGCTTCAGCTGGAACCCCAGGTCACCGTGAAACTTGTAGAGGCCGCCTAGGTGATCCAGGAGCGTCTCGAGGGACTTTGCGACGGGCGGCAGCTCCAGAAAGCGGTGGATGACAATGTCGAAGACCGGGAGAAAACGAAGGCAGACGTTGCCGAAGTAGATGGGCAGGTACTGCGGCTGCATGGCCACGGGGGGGTTCACCTGCTCCGCAAGGCCCTCGAAATACAGCTTTTCTGGGTATTTCTAGAACCGCGTGGTGATACGTGGGACAGCACCATGTGAGATTAGGTGGCCACCATATTTATCACAGCACTGCATATGAGACAAGCATTCTTATTATTTGTGAATTCTGTTGCTTTGGCTTTTACCTCTCAACAAGCTCCTGCCGTAAATGCATGCTTTTTAGAATGTGATGTGTGTTAAGAGCATATTTTAGTACCATGCCTCAAACACAGGGTTAATTTTCAGACACTCATTTTTGTACGTAGCTAAACATTTTTAGTGCAGGATTCTCCTAAAACATATTAAGACTCAGTGAGGATTTCCTACATAAATATATAAAAAGTAATGTTTAATACAATGCCCTTCAATAGCATGACCAGGAAAACTTCTAAAACGAGCCAATTTCTGAAACAAAGAACCGTAAAACGTTCCCCTTCAAGAAGCTCTTACCAACAAAATTAGACTTCCACCAATGGCTCAACATCACTGATACAGATGAACACAAATATTGCGCCCTGTATATCCCAAGACTGTTTAAGCAAGTACTGTTAGCAAGCACCTAAGGCCTGTACAGTCGATAACTAGATGGGATGGCCATCATCATACCCACCCAGTTTCGTCTCCCCAATACTGACGTTTACCAATCACACCAGGGACTCATGTTACGGGATGATTCAACCTACGGGAGACCCAATACAGGATCAGATACCGCCTGGCACCAATTTTATCCATGGTCTGGGTCGAACTCAACCGCTGGATTTGTAGTGCTGCGTACAAAACCCAAACAAAACCGGCAAACGTCCCGGCACGCCCCACCACACACACACATCGTCACCTTGTGGTAGCTCATGTGTTTGGCGTGCCAGTCGTTCTGGAGCCAGTGCTCCGGCGAGTTCTCCTTGACGAAGTCGTTGACGCGATTGCGGAAGTCGCTGGGCTTGAGTAGAAGCAGCTGGATGATGAAGAAGCACACCTGTGCCTCGTTTCCTTCGTGGCAGCGAAGCGCCTATGCCGGTGGGTGAGACGCCGTGCTTATTTCATTTATAGATCGATCACGAACGTGTTTAAAGGAAGACGTGTAACTTATAAAACAACTGGGTACCATGATAAAAGGCCAACCATTCTCTTACTATTGACTTCATTTTCAAAGATCATCTTAAGACGCTAATGTTCAGTCCAAGTACTGTAACTAAGACTGCAGTACCCCAGCCAATGTCCAAGTGAACAAGCCTACATCGTCTGCTCATGCGAAGACTTTAATGTAAGTTAGGCATACCATTCAAGCACTGTCAAAAAGTCACCGCTGCATGAATCCAATATGTTTTAATACACCAATGCAGTAAAATCACAGCACTCTTCACTGTATCTTTTAATTCTCTTACTCATCGACAGTGCTCCGTACTTGGTGTCAAGACATCCCTGGACACTACCTCAAGACATTCCAACAGGACAAGGGCTGCTCACATCTGGATTGCATCTTCCTCTAACAGTCGTTCAAGTGTGACATGGTGCCCATCGACAGCCCTCACTACCTCTCACCAGGCAGAGGACGAGCCGGTCGAGGGTGACGATGTTGTACTTCCACACCATGTCATTGAGGATCTCGATCCAGCGGTTCACCTGCTGCCCGCCCACGGATGTGGAGAACTCGTAGACGAGGAAGTCAGCGAACATCCGCACGTGTGCGGCGAGAGCACGCGCCCCGATCCGCTCCAGCACCCTGCCCACAGAAGAATGATAACGAAGATGTCATCAGTTGCCACGGTGCTCCGCTGAGATGACGTCACCACCACTACGTGCATTGAGTTGAGGCAAGTGGATTGGTAAAGGCTCGTATTATGTGTTAACCATCTGGGATGACTGACCTCATTCCTCCATGATTAGACAGCTTGGCTAGTTCGAAAGAACATGCTAACAGATATAAACAAATATGCAGACAGACAGCAGGAAAATTAATGTTTCATCACTCAATGGGCCTTCTTTAGCAATCTTTGCTAGCCACTTTGTTTCAGCAAATAAAACAATGGACTATTGGAATTTTCAAACCCATGAGCAAAGTATAGTCAATTAACATATGCTGCTGAGTTATCAGGTATTCGATGGGAGAGCCATCCATGGACAATGTCGGGCCACAATGACTCTTGAATTCAAGATTCTCCTTATCACCTACAAGGCTCTCACTGGCGCTGCACCGACAAACATCCGTGACCTACCTCAGGCACCCTCCTCAACACGACAACTTCGATCTTCCAATAAAGGCTTGCTGCATGTGCCCAGATCGCACCTCCATTCGATGGGTGATAGAGCCTTCTCGCGCGCTGTCCCCACTCTGGAATGCCTTTCCATTGGACATTTGGTCAGCTGAGTAGCTGGGCATCTTCAAATCTCGTCTAAAAACTCACTTGTTCTGCAAGGCTTTCAAGTCCTCTGGCTAGGACTGTTAATGCGGCTCACGGTTGTCATGTTGGGATGATGGCTCGCTGCTCACCTTTGCCAACTCGGGAACATTTATTCCTTCCTTGTTTTTTTAACAATTATTTTTTTATTGCTTATTTTATGTCCTTCTCTAAATTATAGCCATATTTGACTTTCAGTTGAATTGTTCTGATGTTGCTGTTGTTGACTTGCTGTTCTCTTCACAACTCAGATTTGTAACAAAAAAAACCCCCAAAAATGTATTTGATGATATGCAGTTCATATGTCGTTATTGTTGCTTGCATGCCGTTATCGCCACAACTCTGTGCAGCACTTTGTGACCCTCGGGTGAAAAGCGCTCTAGAAGTGCTATTATTATTATTATCTACAAACAGAAGATACGTGTAGCCTTCTTCTGTGCGTACGACTAAGTCAAAGGGCAATTGCGGGGTGAACGAGTAGCTCACTTGTACGTGACCAGGCGGATGTGGTCCGACTCCAGCAGCATCTTCCACAGGAGGCAGAGGAAGAGCGGCGAGGAGCCGGGCGCCGTGAAGTGGTTGACGAGATCGTTCTCGCTCGTCATGGCCTTCCATTTGCGGTACTCCTCCTCCACGTTTTTCTTGAGGTTCACGCGGTTCTCCTGCGGCACGGAGTTCTGCTTGAAGAACGCCTGCGGGAGGCACGGACACGAATTACACAATATCTTTACCGATGGCGAGTTCACGTGACACTATGGGGAAAAGCGTAAGATTCATGACCGAGAGTTTCAGTAAGAAGGTTGTGTTGGAGAGAGGATCAGCGGAGCCCATTATTTATACAGAAAACAGTGGTTAATGTGTAAACAGTAGGAAGACACAATGACAGTGTTCAACTTAAGTTGCTATAATGCATCAACAGAATTCAAGGTCAAAGTGCCTCAGTGTTGAACTCCATTGGTAGCCCAAAGCCAACAGTAGACATTAGCCAACAAACGACTCCGAACATTATTATTCCCATACAAATAAATAAATAAAATTCCAGTGAATCAGGATTACTATTTCAGAAAATACGTTCTGCAATGGGGTGTTCGGCTATTCACTGTTAAGGAGTGTTTTCCATATGGAAGGAAACTACACAAGGGGATAACACTCAAAAAATGAATGCGTACTGGTTCATGATTCTACTTGCTAAAAAAAACATTACGTCAATACTTAGCAGCATAGTGGACTTGAGACTTTCACAAATGTACGCGATCCACCAAAAATTGCTTGCACAGTACTGGATTATAGGCATGCACCACTATGACTGAGTATAATAATCTGGGCAGTATGGCGATACCATATGGCTATAGACAGTGAAGGAACGGTGATGACCTGGAGGGGAGGAGGGAAGCAGCTGAGTGTGTGGGAAGCCCAGTTGTGTGGTGTCAGGGTCATGATGGCCTGTAGAATGTCCTTGCACCAGGTCCCAGACACAGACTCTGAACTTGACAGGATGTGCTTCTCTGCAGGAACACGACATCACAACTTGCACTTCAATGAAAGCAAATTAATTTACGAGGCACAATTAAATAGCCTGGACTTTGCTACTGAATGTTGTGTTACGACGGTGCTGGACTATCAACACCAAGAAAATGCAACTGGCTGCTTCAAACTTTGTGGCTATCATGAAAATGATCGGTCATTCAAGACTTGATTTTGAATAAAAATGCACTGTAAAAAATATTATACACACAGATTGTTACGGAGTGTAAGCTATATTTTGCATGTTTCATCATTCTTCCCAAGTAAACGTTGCAGTTTATCCTTTATTTAAAACTTAAGATTTCAGAATCAAAAATAGTACATGCAACTAATTTCCAAAATATTTTGCAGTTATTCAATTGTTATGACACAATGTATATTTTCAGATAGTTGTAAAAAATAGATATTTACACATTCATGGAAATATTGTTGTTTCAGCATTAGCATAGATTGAACACTGCTATTCATACTTCAGTTGGAACAATAATTGAAAACAGGAAGACATTCCAGAGGTTAAGCCATGCCAGCAAGAGCACCAACATCCAGCACTGCAGTCAGACATCTGCACACAGTACAAGAGGAATCCGCTAAGCTTGATATCAACTGTGAGCCACATACGCCCCCCAATGACATGGGTGTGTGCAAACGTGAAGGCGGCGGTACCTGTCACATGTGTGGCCCTCGCAAGAGTAAGGATGAGAGCTCTGTTCAACTCCTCCGACTCGGTGGAGAGCAGCTGCTTAGGGTCGTTGAGGAATCGCGAGAGTTGAGGCTGCACCTCGGAGCTGCCCAGCCCTGATATGAGCCGCAGCGCCGTGCTTTCGACACTGCCATCAGGCACAGAGGAGTAGAGTGGGAGGGCCGACACAGTTCTACTCACCAAACAGCTCACGTACCAACCAAGGTTCAAGTCCAATGATGTAGATTGTCAAGGCACTAAGTGTGAGAATTTTTCTTTTAAGAACTATTTCAAAATAAGAGAGGAAGATTCAAAAGGGCTATCTTTCTAAAAATAAGACCGGAGAGCTATGTCGAGAGTTTCTCCTCTCTCTTTCGAAGGAAAATTCAAAGAGCATTCCGTTGGGCTTGGTGGAAGATAGCTGCAATAAAGTGCTTGGATTAACAGAGGTGGGATTTGTGGAACATGTTGATGGATCACGAACAGACCTGCAACACAAATCGCATCGTACCAGAGGTGCAGCTGGTTCTGGTTGGTCTGCGGAACGGCCGCGAGCGAATGCAGGTGGCTGAGCAACTGCACTCGGTAGTGTGGCTGAATGTGGTGCATGCGGTAGCTGAACATCTCCAGCAGCGTGTGCAGGATGCCCCATGCATGAGACTTGAACACGTTGGGTAGCAGCTGACCTGTCCCACAGCAAGGCATCGGTCCACATTAATCTCAACATCAGTATCATTGGACCTCTATTAATGATATCCACTGTCTGCATTAGTAGCCTGCCCTCCTCCACAGTGCATATGTCCCAAGCATGACAACTATCTTTTATCTCATCTCATCTCATTATCTGAAACCGCTTAATCCTGTATAGGGTCACAGTGAGCCGGAGCCTATCCCGGAAACACAGGGTGTAAGGCAGGAATACACCCGACGACGGGACGCCAGTACATCGCCGGGATTATCTTTTATCTCCAACATGATTTCGTGTTCCAGTCTACTTTGAATAACTTAATTTATCCAGCAACAATATTCCTAACATCCTCTATAATATTAAGTTACAATTACAAGCACAATATAATCAAAGGCAAAAGCATCTATTTTAACAACTTTGTTAAATATTCAGCTCTCTAACCTTACAATAACAGTTACAACTACAAAATGCTACTTTCTTAACACTACATTTTGCGTTATTTCCCTTAAAAGTGATTTATGGATTCAATCAAAAAAGCATTGCCTGCTAACACAAGCTTTTTAACATCTCTCTGATAACCCCCTGTAGTACCCATATACAGAGTTCCATTCCACCTGCATATTCTCACTTCCTACAAACACAGAAAATACGTTTTCTGAAGGCCAATTCCAAAACGGTGATAAACAATTACAAGTGTTCAAAGAAATGGATGTGGTAATGGCTTACTGATAAAGCCTTTGATGCCCAGAGACTCGATCTCCATGTAGACCAGCAAGCGGCTGTAGGTCTCCACGAGAGCCGGAGCCAGGGCGATGGCGGACTTGGCGTGTGCCAGCTTAATGACCCGTGTGGCGATGCTGTGGATCAAGCTGTAACGCGGACCGGTACCGACAAGATACAACCCAAAAATACAATCAAAGCAATGTTTTTTTGTACACACAATGCATGTAATGACTCACGGACCGATCAGCTGCAATTGATTTTGCTCATAATGTACTACAATAATATTTACAATTAATGCAAATGATATACAAACATCACCTTAAGGATACTAAACGATAGAGATAACATAAATAAACGGTACTATCAAGATTCACCTGTGTTGTCCGGTTACCATCCAATGGTGGGGTTACTAGAATAAAATTTGATGGCAAAATGCCCTTCCTGACACCAAGCTCCTGTAGTCAGAGGGTCTTCGGATCACTGTAAGCCCAAAAAATTCCTGCCAGACCAATTCATCAAGAGAGACCCTAGCAGGAATGCTATCCTCCAGACCTGTTCACAAAGGGAGATCCTAGCAGGAGTGCTAGACTCCAGAGCTGTTCACCAAGAGAAACTAGCAGGAGTACTATCGTCCAGACCTGTCACGCTAGCAAGAGTTTATAGTAGACACCGGGTGACACAGCTCTAAAAGTTACGAGCGCTGAGAAGAAGGGGTCACCTCATCTTGGCGTGCACAGTCAGCGAGTCGAGCAGGTTCATGGGCAGCGGCGACGTGGAGCCCGACGCGATGCAGCTCGTGCCGGGCAGCGGTATCGTAGACTTGCCGTTGCCGTAGATGGTCTCCACCAGCACGCCCATGGGTAGTGGGAAGTACTCCGAGTTGGTGGAGAAGGCGTTGCACAGCAGCGCGATCTTGTAGTCGGTCATCGTCAGGGTCTTGTTGCGCAGGCTCTGCTGCAAGAAGCTGCGACGTGGACACGTAAAAATCACTCGGCTCTTCATACGGCACAAGCTGTCAAGAACGGTGATGATTTTTACGTAATAAACTATGCTCATGCATAAAACTACGTTAAATAAGTGACCTCGAAGCCTTTTTATGGTTCACTCTCCCAGCATTAATGTCTACCGGATTACAAGCAACTCACTGTAATTAGCATGGTGCAAAGCATTAACAAGGTACAGTTGTACATTGGTCATCTCTAACACATTATGATCAAATGGTAGAATCTTAATGGCAGGGAATGGTGGGGCTAACCAGAAACATGGCTGGGGTTTGCTATTAAAGGCACGGTTAGACACAAATTTGTAACACCAGACAAGTCCCTTGCAGAACTAATCGCTCAGATGTGGTCAAATCAACCGCAGGCAATCAATTTGTGCGACTAAGAGGGATTTGCTTGCGCACCTGATCACTCAGGCGCAGACACGGCAAGATTAGCGCTCACAGGTCAATGGTTCAACTTCGCTCGACCCGTCAACTTGGAACCTCTTAGCACAACGACTACGGCAAACCCAGTCAACCACAACCTTCATCAAATGCCTCAAACACCTCCTTTTCACCCTGATCTAATAACGGTGTCTGAGCTTTCACTTTGCGCCTCTGAGTCTGCACCTAGCAAAAACTAGTCACGAAACACACGAGCATTATAAAATGTATAAAGTATCTTTATCACTATCCTGTTGTCGTGAAGGAGCAACGCTCCATACGGCTATTAAAAAATAACAGATCTTGAGAGCAATTCCAATGTAGTTATTATCATTATTAACACAACCCAAAAATCCCAAGACTAACACAGGCGTTCCAATCAGGCTTTCACATGTCTTGCCCTCGGCGATCGCGAGAAGTCAGGCCGACGGCAAGGCCCTTACTCGTGATGTAGCTTGAGGGAGTGAGGAATGGGGATCTGCAGCTTTGAGTTATCACTTTGCGCCTTCTTGTTGAGGTGGATCCAGATGCAGGTCATGGCGAAGGCGTGTGTTGACTGGGGCTTACTGATGTCCGGCACTGGTATGCACTGCACAGGGCAACACTGCCTTTCACAAATTCAATGACATAAAAGTACATTTCAATATTGCTTTACATCGCATCATGTCAGGCACTGTGATGCACACGTGTGATCGAGTAATATGGAGGAGAACCCAATGGACAATGCTGATTTGACTGCCAGAACTACTGGCGTGTGAGGTGGTCAGTATATGGTAGGCAGTACAGCAAGTAGGTTCATGATCTACGTGTGCTAGTTTTTAGGTTGTATGCCTTTCCTTTGGCTGCATTTCATTCCAGTTTCCTCTGACATAAGAAAACTATACGAGCATGTGATATTAAGTAAAATGTTTCAGAAAAAGTCTTGAGACTCAGTGAGGCTCTGCCAGTTAAAAACGCATGGGAAGCAAGGCATAGTGATACACAATCAGAGCCCAGCATTTTAGAAAGCACAGGTGGGAAGATCATGTCAAGCTGTCAAGTTCCCAAGCATACTACACTTTAAGGCAGCAGTGCAAGAAGGCAGCAGTAAAGAAAGTTGGTTCCTGAGCCATCTATGTGGACGTTTAAGTGTTATCTCATAATTTACACGGAAAGGACTCAACAACGAACTGACCAAACAACGCAACGAACCAGACATTAATAAGCAACAACTACTAAATAGATACCAGCTGGTGCTGCTATCAGCAGTAGAGCCCACCTCCTTTTCAGGGTATAGGAGATCAAAGAGCTTCATCACGGGTAGGAAGTCAGCAAGGGCGTTCTTCTGGATGCTGCCCGAGATGAACTGCAGAAGCACCCACATGAGGTGGTCCCTGCCTTTGATCAGCCCACGGCCAGCCAACTACACAGAAGAGATAAATACAGAAACGACACGTACATTATACCCAGATGAAACACGTGTCCGTGTTATACGATGTAGGTTAAACTATATCAACTTCGAATGCTCCATGCGTTGAGGTACGCAAAGCACCAGGATCGGTTTTCAGAAATTGAACTTGGATCATGATTGCTTCGAAAAGATGCTCTCGGGACAGCCGCGTCGATGGCTCTCTCCTCTCCTCGCGACGTTTCGCCTCACGTTAGAGGCATCCTCAGGCGTAATGTGTGCGCGAAACGTCGCGAGGAGAGGAGAGAGAGCCATCGACGCGACTGTCCCGATAGAGCAGCTTTTCGAAGCAATCATCATGCATCGAGCCGTGAAAACCTACATCATTACATTGAACTTGGATCACCGACTTTGTAGCAATGTGCAGCGCTTAACTGATGAGCCACCGCTCCTCACAAAGACAAAAGCTTCACGTGCCTTGCATAGAGCATTGCAATGCATACAAACATATAGGTGCTTAAAAAATCTCGCCTGGATTGCAATAAGCAATGCCACTGCACCTTCTGGTGGAGGGAGAGCACCATGTGTGGGAAGCTGGCGAACTGGAAGAGCACAAAGAATATTAGCTGGCTGGACAGGTGCTGCCACAGCAGCTGGCTGGCGCCTCCATCGTCCAAGCGGTCCTCCTCGGTCTCCGAGCGCTCCATCGCAACCACCACCAGGTCCACCAGTTGGTCCTCCAGCACTGGGCAGCGTTGTTTTTGCTGAAAGGGATGGGGTCATGGTCAGACCAGCTCATAACTGTGCCGTAAGTTGAAATGAAAATGCAACCCAAAGGGGGGTGGGGGGCGGGGTTAGTGCCAAAAAAACACTTGGCTCCTGTGTGGCAATAACCACCCAGACTATATTGTACCAGGCTATTTGACATGCATATTTGTTGAGAAAGACAAGATTAAGGTTATGGTTGAGTACTCAACACAACACTTTGGTGGCATAAGTACATCAATGACCAATGGGAGTATATGGGAGTGACATTCCAGTAACAACACTGATATTATTTTCTTTATGATAAACTTTACTGTAATTGCAATAATCTATCTTCACATCAGTAATGCTTCAAACCCATTTAGGAATGCTTGGGTGACAGCTTGAGTAAGAGACAATAAATGTTTGGGGTTTGGGTTGCATCTTGCTTCAACTGTTAGACGTGGGTTAGTCACCAAGGCACCTCTTGTAAGAGCGAGAGCTTCGACATCTGTGTACATGCGTACGTTTGCGTGTGCAGGCATCAGCTGTTTATCTGCATGACCCCAGCACGTGATAAGAGCACAAGCACCCATCTCTCAGCCACATGTGTGCTGACTGATTGTTACAAGCAAACACGTTATGTTACTAGTCATGTCCAGCAGGTATCAAATGAAAGTGGTAAAGCCCATGTAATTATTATCAAACAGACAGTCATGCGGAATTGACGTGCTATGAAGTAATGGTATCACTTTAGTTGTCATTAACTGCCATTAAAATAATAGTCATTATATGAGTGGCACTATTCATGCAGTGGCATAATACTAGAAAAAGATGAACATTTTAAAACAATGTTAATGTTCATTCTTAATTTCCAGCCAAATAAAATAAATTTTAAGGCAATTATTGCCACAAGAATGCCTCAATGAGTCTCAAGACTCAATTTCAGGAGAATTCTGCATTACAAAGTGTGGAAAATTTATTTTCAATGAATATTCACGCAGCGTTTTGAAAGCAGGAGGAAGCTACAGTATATGGAGAAAGCCTAAACAATCAAGGAGATAACACTCAAGGTTCACGCACACGAATCCGCTTGCTGTACCACCATCTCCTGGCTACCTCACAGACCAGCAGGGTCTGGGTCCCAGGAAATTATGAAAGCTTTACGATCCACCAACCCAATACACACAAAAGCTTTACGTAAGATTGCACACTAAAAAAAATGTTTGGCTAACGTAATGTATTGCAAAAAATAAATGACAATGACGATTGCTTCCAAAAGCCACTTTCGAAATAGGAACATTGAGCGCTTCTCCTCTCTCCTTCGTGACGTTTCGCCTACCACGTTGGAGGCATCCTAAGGCGTAAACATTACGTGAACAATTACACCTGATGCCTCCAACGTGAAAGGCAAAGCGTTGCGAAGGAGCTTTTGGAAGCAATCGTCATGCAACGAGCCATAAAAACTGGAATGAGTGCATTAAATGACAATGTCTTTTATCTACTGAACCATTTAACGATTGACGCCCGAGTCCAACAATCGCCCATCATAGTCACTGTTGGGACAACGCGAGTGCACCAGCTCGATGTATGCCGGAGGGTTTAGGACAGGCTACCAAGGCAAACAATTGAGTGGCCCTCAGAAAATCAGCAGCGTGGGGAAGAAATGAAACTGGACAGAATAGTTGCACTGATAACGGTGGGGATGAGGCTGGAAGAGCGGTGCTTGCAGGACGTGTCAACCGTGCAACAAGACGATGCCCAAGAGCAAGATTGAGGGATATTGTCAGAGTCTGGAGAGTAAAGATTCTCCGACAAGTGATTTGAAACTGTCAATTCTGGGACATGACTGCATTCCAGAATTGATTAATTTGGGCTTGTTCTAAGATGTTCATCTGGTTAGATTAACAGCAACAATATTATCACACAATTCAATTAATTAATCTGTTTTAATAGTGGATAGTCTTATTATTATTACTGCACATTTGAACATTTCCACTGTATGCCAAAACCAGGTGGCACCATTGCTTATTTCAGTCACTGGCACTAAATTTCACTACTGTGCATGTCTATAAACTACAATGAAAATGTTGCATGTTTAATTTAACACATATACAGCTGTGCCATGTAACTATTATATAGCATTCACTAAAGAAAAAGACCTGCTATTAACACAAGCCAAAATGTAGAATCATCTAAATTTTGATTTAGTGAAAAAAGAACAGTATACCGTTTCAAGTAACTCAGTGGTAAACTAGATAATGAGCATTACATCTACCTGTTTGTAGGCTCATGAAATCTTATGCTCTGTATTGTGTCCATAGAGATTTTCGTAATCTCAATGTTGGTGCAATGTGGCTTTGCAAAGGAACTAATTACACATTCACACACAAAGCTAAACATGTTTTGGGTCTCTGGTATGATCTAAACCCTGAATGTAATTTTACATAGAAAGGTTTTTACAGTGTACTAATCGATTGGCAACACCACTTAAATCGTTTATCCAATGAATGCGACAAGAACAAATTTACATAAAAAAGTAGTAACTGCCATATATCAAGTGTTGTACCCAACTAAATTAAATGGAGTACATCCCATTCACCAAATGCATTATACTAGCCAGCACATGCACATAACTAATAAGGTGCCACTGCTTAGCAGGAAGCAGGGTACACTGTTTGCAACAGTGTGACCACTTATAATACCACACAGTATCTGCAGGGAAAACAATGCGTGTAGCAACCCCAGCATTAATGCCCAGCACCTGGTTAGTGCAGTTGCTGTTTTAAGCAGAGCTGCTGCTGCTGCTCATACCTGTGCGATGTTTGACGTCTAAAGAAAAGAAAACAAATGAAGATGGGAGCCGGTTACGTGAGGGGATCAAGGCACAAGTGCAGACGCTGATCAACACACAACTTGGGAAGATAGACAGCAGAAAGACCTACCATTCAACAAGCATGGCTACAAAGTCGTGGTGAAAGGTTGCTACGATGCTTAAGATTCGTTTGTGATGACAAGTTCTATAACGACACTGAATGTGATCCACCGTTGACAGATTTACTCAAACTCAACCGACCAATCTCTTAACTAGTTTAAACCATTGGGTTGTCAGCAGTATTATGATCACATGACTACAAGTAGCCAATCGTGTCACTGTAAAGCCTTCCGTAAGTTTATTTAAGGCTTTTATTTAAGCGGTGCAACTTTTCTATATGTAACTTTGTTGCCCTCTTCAAATACTGCTCAGTATTATGTCGTTAATCAATGTAGCTATGCTGCTTCTGCTGTGCAACAATTGCACATTAAAATCTATAAGGACCCATGTCTGTTCAGAGTGGAGGTCCCTTCTCGACTCAAAAAACCTGGCAGGGGGTCTAGGGAAGGAAAATAATCTGCCCATTCTATGAATAAAAAAAGATACAAGAATTAGGTGAACTGGATTAAATGAGAACAATTACAAAGGGACGTCTTCTAATAACTACCTTCACATGCAGATGAATACAATATTTGTATTTAAGATCTCTTAGCTGTTATGCACCTACAAATGGAGTCGTATTGGACCTGGTTGTTATGACTATGACATAGCCCGTACATCAAATTCGGGTGCATGTTGCTTTGGTAATTTTAACAGTTCTCTTGCATTGTGTCAGCACTTGAAATTTGATTTACTCAGCTCGTGTTTAACAGCGCAAGAAGAGCAAACATGTATTTTATGCAGCACTGTAGGAAGAATTGCTCCAGTTAACTTCAGCTCACCACGATGAGATGAACTTCAGCTTAACATTTCATTAACAGGCATTCTGAAATAACTAAGGCTTTGTAATGGTTCTAAAACTCGGAAAGGAAACAATGCCTAGGAAGAAAACACGATGGCAAGATGATTCTGAAAAGAATGCAGTGATGAGGCCATGAATAACGACTGATAACAAGATGCGTGTTTTAAAAGCCACGCAATCAGTGCGGCCTCATGGGTACGTGCATACCTGCTTATTGAGGCCAAGCATGTTGCAGACCATATCCCGAGAGTAGGGTTGTTCCAGCACATAGCGAAGCAAAGCTGTTTGAGGCTCAAAGAGGTCCTGTAATATAAATGTGACGTGTCAAAAACGATGACTGTTTTCTAATGTATATGCATGATTTTTACAACGAAGCACATTCACCAGTTTTCCATCCCCAGTAAGGCAATCATTTCCAGTGGATATAAAAAAAAAATCTATATCCTGATGCAGTTGAAGTTCATTTTCCTATTGGTAAACAGAATTATAAATGCTGATGCTCTGATAACTGATGTTCACCGAGGCATTAGATACCGCAAATAACACTACTGTATTCCCCAAATGGGCACAGTATAGGCTTAAGAGATAGGCTAATAATAAACAGCAAGACTTGGGAATTGAAAATTGAGTACTCATATCACCTGGAATTATCAGTGTCAACGGCAGCTTTTTTGGAGATGGCTGGTGATGGATTTTACTACGCAGTTGGTTGCAGCTGTCTTCCAGCAAGATTACCAGACAGACCTAATGCCTACAACAATGATCAAATCACCAGGTGGCTATAACTCAGCAAGACCACCAACGAGTGAACATGTCACACTGCATGCAAGAGTTTACGTACACTGACACAAGGACCATGGCGAGTTCAGCACCACTTCGTGGTGAATTACAGCAATTGCTGTGTTCACAGAGAGGTCTGCGATGTGTACAAGTGTTATTTGCAAGGTCGTACCTTGTCGTAGGGAAGCAAGCCTTTAAGCGGGAAGCGGAGAGTAGTCGGATCCAGTTTCCATGAGTTACAGATTGCTCCTGAGTTGTTCACGACCGGCAAGAGGTTGCAACGACCTGTGCAGACAAAACCATAGGTTTTCCAGTCTTAACTTACATTTGAATCAATCATGCTTCAATCGTATGTGTTATTATAATTTCAAGAAGCCCCTTATAACAACAACAAATAGCACTATCGTCAGTGAACTAGAATTGCAAACAGAACATTGCACGTTCAACTCTTTCTTGGGTTATGGGTACTTTTTGCCAGTGTACATATGTAATAAGTAGAACAGGTTTTTACCATTTCTGGCAATTATGCAGGTGTTAAGATCTTAAAACACCAAAATAGACACATTTCACAATGTGTCTAGTTTGTGTGGCTATATCAAACTACTACTTATTACATATGTACACTGGCAAAAAGTACCCATAGCGTAAACAGCTCCACCTGAGCTACTAAGCATTGAGATGGCATTGTCCTGAGCTGACTGCCTTTTGGCATTATCTGGCTGACACTGACAATCAGGCTCAAAAGAAAGCCATGTCTGGTGTAGGCTAGTCAGTTTGAAGGAAAATGCATATGTTATAAAAGCTTCCTGTTTCTTTCTTGGATGTTAAACTATTCTACCATGCCTCCAAAGTAGGTAAATCAATTACATTCATCCATCTTTTATCGACTGGCCCCGACTTTGGGAATTTTTCCCACTTGCTCAGGGTCAGTAATGCAGATAATGCCACCCAAAAAGTATTAATTATTTTTAAAAAACAAACATTTCAAGTATTCTTCTTTATTTTGACAACACTTTTTTTCTAACACAAATAAACAAAATTCAATGTGGGCAAAATAAAATAATTGTGGCTCTGAATGGTTAATGTTTTTAAAGTTGCTTTTGAATGAAATTCTTACCACATATTGAGTTTATCCTTGCCGTTGGTCGAAAGCTGTCAACATAATCGGATATGAGTCCACCGAGCAGCTGTGAAATGAGAAAGAGTCCACTTCAACAACGTGGCCATTGCTTACCTATCAATCATCATCACACCATTGGTTGGGATCATGTTAGCATGTGACACTTAACCTTACATGCTATTTTGTACATGTGACCTGCAAAACAGAAGACGCCTTTGCAATGCAAACATACCCAATGCCCCAGCTTGCCCTCTGGGTATAGCTTTCGTATTTCCGTCACAGCAAAGTAAGCAGGAAGTAGGCATGCGTTCCGGTCCAGTATGTACATCACCACCTGCAACAACGAAATCAAAGACCACTCATACACAATCGTTAGGATACATCTACCCATGTGTTGTTTGCATCAGGTTAGCCAAACGCACTTTGCATGGGATGATGAAAAGAAGCAGGTGGCTAAATTAGTTTGGCAGTCACGAGGAGTACAGCATCGAATTCACATAAGCACTAAACTTTTGAAAAAAAGAACCTGAAGCTAAGGCACAGAACAATGAAGTAGTCTCCTTTTCATTTTATATCCACCTAAATTAGTATTTAAATGCATATATTATGACAATTGTTCCGTTAAATTACACCACCAATGCTTTTCAGTCAAGACGCTATATTACTGCCCTGCTGTCATGATCCACATCAGCTCAGATTTGGCATCCTAATTGATATATGCTAAAGCCATAGTTTTCCTGTTTAAACAAAGATAAGGTTTGGATGCAGTAGTGAAATTGCTACAACACCACTTGGTTATTCATTATAAAGACAGTGTTAGCTTATGAATTGCATAGGTGAGCTCTATCGCCAGCACTTAAACAAAGCTGGGCATTCAATACGTACATCTCTAGCCGTCTGTAGCTGCTGCACGACCGAAGAGCTCACTGTGATGGGGATGGTCTGAATTTTTTCCAAGATGGCTTTCAGCAAGTCTCGCACACCCTGCATGAGCAAAAAGTAACATAAATATCGATTGTGCTGAAACATATGAACACAAGAAAATTCACAATCACAACCTTTATAAACTCGCAATAGATGCAAAAAAAATGGTCAAGTCCACACTTCATATATATGATTGTCGAACCTTTTTTTTAAACATTATAAATGGAGCAGCAGTTTACATTGCGTGGTTAAAACAAATTTGCTGGCTGGTTGCTTGCTATCTATTGCTTTGCTCTCATGATACAATCGCCTAGAATGGTCATTCCTAAAGGACGGTCACATCCAGAGGGAAAAACGGGTGGATGGACAATTCCAAAGGATGTACACATTGATAGTTCCTTGTCCATTAGAAGCAGAAGTCCAACGATTGGCAACACAATGGCAAGATCACATAGCCTTTTGCACTGATATCGATTTTTTAAATAAGGAGCATATTGATAAGGAATCACATGTTGGCAGACCTCCATTTGGAGAGAAACTATTGAGCGTGTCAATGCAGTCATAATGAAAAGCATTACCAGAATTGGCATTACTCATAGAACATTCAAAAAACAGTGTCTGCAACTCTAAATATTATTGTGGTATATGTAATGAGTGCTGGCACTACTCGGCATGAAGCAATGTTAGGCAACAGGTAATATTTATATTGTATTTATATATTTTGTGTTCATTTATTAAAATGTGTATGTGTGATTATGTAATTCGCCATGGATAATAATAATAATAATTGCATTATCAAGCGCTTTTAATACGAAGGTCACAAAGCGCTGCACCGAGCTGCGGAGATATAAGAACAGAAAATCAGCAAGCATAACATTTTTTGGGGGTTTTTTTGTGCGGCTGCTAAGTGATAATTAATAATAATTCTAAGTACAACAGCAGCCTCAAGTAGGTATGGGCTGCCTGATGATACTGATTGCAATTGTCAGCAAAATATCGTATTTCATTATTAAATGCTGTGAGTTTGCAATTCAACACACCGGTGTCCTGAGCCAGTGAAGAATTGGCATGTTTTGTCAACGTTGGCATACTTTACTGATTTGCTTTTGTCGGGTGTTGGAGGGTTTATGACAAACATTTTTTACGTGACCTAACCCCAAAAAAAGGAACCCATTGATAACTTTGGTCACGAAAGCCTTTGAATTAAAATTACAAAAGCAGCGTTTCCCTAAGATGTTGGCGAATACTTGAATCTCAATGATATGTTGCAAATGTAAGTGGACATGCGGGTGTTTAAAGATATGACAAGATCTTCTCACGACCAACAGTGCTTGTAGAGATTTCATTAGCCTAACGCAATCTTTGTCTCATGATACCTTTACAGATAACCTATATAAATCTTTGACGATCTCCATTCTCTGCAGGCCATGAAGTACCTTTGTTATGTGCACTAAGCAGATATACGTCAGATAAGCAATGCGGTTTACTCACTTTGTAGTCTACACCTCCGATGATTTTACGCACAAGCTTGAATGTCAGTGACCACAGCTGAGCTTTCTCGTACTCCAGGTGCTCAGAGTTGATAAGAGTCTCGCAGACGAGTCTAAATCAAAGAGTATTGGACACACAATACATACGGTACATAAGTATATAAACGTGCCTTTTGTCAAGTTATGCAGAACGTACACAATCTCAACAACTAAGCAGGATTTGAGACTGGACAAACATGAATGGGTGGCGAGTTGACTAGTTTACCTGGGTGGCAATAGGGCCGTCTCCACCGCAGTCGCAATCAGGTCGTAGAGAAAGGAGATTCTCTTTGGGCTGTGCTGCGTGTGGATGAAGCGCACCACCCACTGTACACACTGCTCGTGTGATTCCTGTAACAACGCAAACAATATTGCCAATGAGACGAATCCATTACACATTTTAAACTGCAGCGTGCATATGTTAATATGTTTCGGAGACGTTAAATTAGCATTCCTATAATGACTTGTTTTTAACATAGCACCTGAAATGCCAAACATCATCTCAGCTGGTATGGATGACCAGGTGACTCAGCATGGACTGCAAGTGATACATTCGTGTGTTAGTCGAGGTTTATGATTGCTATGTATAATCCTAATTAAGCACCATTACCATGTGCTCTGCCATGCTTAAGGTATGCTCACTTGAACTTGCTCTTCAACCTTTTTGCCATTCAACAGACTATATTTTAAATGTACTTCATTTTAAGTGGGTTCCAATACAGATGTTTTCCATGAGTATAAGCTCCTAAATTATAGAATATAATGCCTCTATTTCATTCATAACTGAGCTTTCAATGGTTCTGAAGTAGATGATAAATAGTGACTCTGTTCAGCACATCCATGACATTCCATACTTCAAGACATAAACAGCAATATGTAAATAACAACACATGGTAAATGCAAGAGATGGTGAAATATTACTGACATGACTCGCAAGCATACATGCTGCACACACTTGGACAGTGTACAGCTGACTGTCAATGAAACAGTCTCATACACAGTTTCAGAGGTGTTTTTGGGTAATGTTTCCTTTAACAAATCATACCTGTGTCAGCGAGCTCCAATAGTGCTTGAAGGCAGCCAGACAAGTGATCTGTTTTGTCTTCTCATCATCTTGCATGTCCATGAACATGCTTGATAAACAAATGCAATACATTAAAAAACTGAAATGTTTGCGCGAAGCGCAATGCTAAAACACGATAGACCGCTGTACAGCATACAATTTTCAATTCAGAACCTTTCGCTAACACAAATGTAGTTTGAGGTCCAACTAAAGACTATCTGATATCAGTAAAATATGTACCCATTTGCTGGAAGTCAACAATAATGTTACAGATAAGCTCAAATCTCTTATTTCCATCACTAGCTTATAACTTCCAGCACAGATGAATGCTGCGACAATGCCCACTCGTGCAGTAGAAACTGTTTAACTGAGCATGTTAATTAATGAAGGTGGTTACAAAATTGTATTCGAGAGCAAGGATTTGTGAATTACAGAAAGCCAGAATAACAGGCGAGGTATAGGGCTCATGAATAATTGTGTGACACTGAGTATTTTCTTTGGCAATTTTGTTTCATACCAAATGTAAAACAGGAATTACTAAACATTACAACGCAGGACCTTTCTTTAAAAAATCCTGGAGTGACTGGATTTTCTGAACACATAAATTTAATTATAGTGGGTTAAATACATGTTTGAAAATGCACTTGTCATACTTTACAAACTAAAACTAGAATGGTGGGAATGACTATACAACCGAGCCAATACTGTACTTACCCCGCAAACGCCTCTTCAATTAGCTCTGTTTTCTAAAAGACATAAAAACACCGTGTAAAAAAACACTGCTTTTCACAATGCTCATCTCATGTCATTGTCAGAAACGGCTTAGTCCTGTACAGGGTCGCGGTGAGCCGGAGCCTATCCCGGCAGACACAGGGCGCAAGGCTGGATATACCCACGATGGGACGCCAGTCCATCACCGGGAACTGCGGGCAATTATGGGTAGTCTCGTCTCATCTCACTGTACGAAACCGCTAAGTCATGTACAGGATAGCGGGTAGTCATTTACATTAAATGGTCCTCATCATAGGCATCTCAGAGTACCTTTTTTTAATGACTTCTAGAATGCGTCTAGGTTGTTCATCGTAAACACTCGCTCCCCAAATAGCGAACTCAATTGTTATATGACATCGTCAAGTTGTTAATGTCACGGCCAGATGTTTGGCACTCTTCTATCTGACTAATGGCGAGATCCCATTAAGCAAGGGTCTCTATAAGGTATGCGCGTACTTCCTCTCGCTGAGCCAAAGGCAACCCGCACGTATTCTTGAGCTAACGCCAGAAAGTGTTTTGAGAGCCATCCCGGCTCAAGAGCGGTTTACGAGTGGGACAGCAGCTATAGCAGCCACGAGACAGGTGGTGACACTAACCGCCGTGTGGCAGCGTTGTCCAACAGCAGTCCTGTCCGAAGCTGTTCGGTCACCGAATTTCTGTATAAAGTTTGTATGTTCTCCCCCCTGTTCTCCGTAGGTTTCCTCCGAGTTCCCGGTTACCCCCCCCCCC
>JAZEWT010000009.1:16103213-16117939 GCA_036362905.1 Mordacia mordax | reverse complement strand
CCTGTTTGTATTAGTGAATGTATGTATTGGTAAGTGTATTTATTAGTGAGTGTATGTATGTTTGTATTAGTGAATGTATGTATTGGTGAGTATATGTATTAGTGAATGTATGTATGTTTGAGTGAATGTATGTATAAGTGAGTGTATGTATGTTTGTATTAGTGAATGTATGTGTTAGTAAGTGTATGTATTAGTGAGTGTATGTATGTTTGTATTAGTGAATGTATGTATTGCTGAGTGTATGTATTTGTGAGTGTTTGTATGTTTGAGTGAATATATTCGTGAGTGTATTCGTGAGTGTATGTATGTTTGTATTAGTGAATGTATTCATGAGTGAATTCGTGAGTATATGTATATTTGTATTAGTGAATATATGTATTAGTGAGTGTATGTATGTTTGTATTAATGAATATATGTATTAGTGAGCGTATGTATAAGTGAGTGTATGCATTACTGCGTGTTTGTAAGTGATTGTATGTATTTGTGAGTGTTTGTATGTTTGTATTAGTGAATGTATGCGTCAGTGAGTGTATATGAGTGTATATATATTTGTATTAGTGACTGTATTATTGAGTGTATGTATTCGTGAGTATGTATGTTTGTATTAGCGAGTCTATGTATTGGGGCGGCGCGGTGGCGCAGTGGTTAGCGCTGACGCCTCACAGCAAAAAGGTCCCGGGTTCGAGTCTCTCGGCTTTCTGTGTGGAGTTTGCATGCCCTCTCCGTGTCCGCGTGGGTTTTCGCCGGGTACTCCGGTTTCCTCCCACAGTCCAAAAGCATGCTCCTGGATAGGTTGATTGGCTCGCAGACTAAAATTGTCCCGCAATGCCCGGCGATGGACTGGCGTCCCGTCGTCGGGTGTATTCCTGCCTTACGCCCCATGTTTCCGGGATAGGCTCCGGCTTCACCGTGACCCTATATAGGATTAAGCGGTTTCAGATAATGAGATGAGTCTATGTATTAGTGAGTGTATGTATGTTTGTATTAGTGAATGTTTGTATGTTTGTATTAGCGAGTGTATGTGTGTTTGTATTAGTGAGTATGTATTGGTGAGTTTATGTATTAGTGAATGCATGTATTAGTAAGTGTATGTATGAGTGTATGTATTAGTAAGCGTATGTATGTATTAGTGAGTGTATGTATTAGTGAATGTGTTTTTTGTATTAGTAAGTGTATGTGTGTTTGTATTAGTGAGTGTATGTATTAGTGAGTGTATGTTTGTATTAGTGAGTATGTCTTAGTGAGTGTATGTTTTTATGTATTAGTGAGTGTATGAGTTTATTCATTAGTCAATGTACTGACGTGTGTATTATAAGTGCTCCAGGGGAGCCGTGGGGCAGCGGTTAGCGCGCCACGCTTTAAACCGGGCTATGAGTTCGATTCCCCAGCCAGGGCCACTGACACGACTAACGATTTTATAAACAGGTGTTGGCCGTCCCCTAGGTCGACTCAACCTCAAGCAATTACCCGGATGTCTTGTGACCCCCCCCCCAATCCCCAAATAATCGACACCTAACATATGTTTCCCTTGCTCGTAAAATGTGTTCTAAATAATGCTTACTTATAATTTCTATAAGAAGTATTAATTACTTATATTAGACAGACGGTACGAGTACATCCACTGTTGCAGGAATGGCTGGTAGCAGGGAGAATGGAAGTCACAAGACATCTGGACCACCCTGGATCTGACTCCGGAACAGCAGTTCATAGTGTAGTTTACGGTGATGGGAGGAAACCGGAGAACCCGGAGGACGCGCACACAGAACAAGGGGAGAGAACACAAAGTTCACACCGAAAGAGATAGGAGCCGCCAGTGTTAGAGATAGGATTCAGTGTTAGATATAGGAGTCAGTGTTCGAGATAGGAGCCAGTGTTAGAGAAAATAGTCTGTTAGAGATAGGAGCCAGTGTTAGAAATATGAGTCAGTGTTGGAGACAAGAGCCAGTGTTAGAAATAGGAAGCAGCGTTAGAAAGAGGAGCCAGTGTTAGAGATAGGATCCAGTTTTAGATATAGGAGTTAGTGTTCGAGATAGGAGCCAGCGTTATAGATAAGAGAACAGTGTTAGAGATAGGAGCCAGAATTAGACACAGGAGCCAGTGTTAGCGATAGGAGCCAGTGTTAGAGATAGGAGTCAGTATTAGAGACAGGAGCCAGTGTTAGAGATATGAGTCAGTGTTGGAGACAAGAGCCAGTGTTATAGATAGGAAGCAGCGTTAGAAACAGGAGCCAGTGTTAGAGATAGGATCCCGTTTTAGATATAGGAGTCAATGTTAGAGACAGGGGCAATGTTTGAGACAGGAGCCAATGTTAGAGACAGGAGTCAATGTTAGAGATAGGAGATAGTGTTAGAGATGGGAGCCGATATTACCGATGCCTCTGAGTAACTGAGATACATTTTGAACACGGGTCATCTTGAGCTATTAGGTTCCCACATCTTTTCACTGCTTTACTTTTGCCTTGCGTCGTCATTGGGAGGAGGGGGGGAGAGATCTGGCATCGGTAGGGGGGATGGGGGGGGGGCCGTGGGGGGAGGGGGAAAGGGGGATGTAATCAGCGTTAACCCCAGCTTGGCATTTAGGGTTCCCTGAGCATTCCACGGGGCTCTCTAGGCCACCCAGAACAGAACGGCGTGGAGATAAATATATAAAGAGATATAAATATATAAATAGATTTAAATATATAAAGAAGATAAATACCGCGGTGATTGTGAGAGTCGTGTCTCTGCGTGCGGCGGCCGTACCTCTCCTAGGTCGACTCAGCCTCAAATGAGTTCCTGTTGTGCGAGACGGTAGATGTCAGTTGCTGTGAGCAGCTACGGCTGTGCCGGCCGTTGATGCTGGTCACCCACCCGCCACCGGGGCCTTCGTAGGTGCTCCTCGCAAATTGAACTTGCCTCCAGTGGTCTATTAAGGCAACATGGGGGTACTACGCGCCGCGATAAGGACCTCCCGGCTACGACCCCGAGTTTCCGGCTCACGACCGACGCCGGGAACGATTTTTACCGAACCGGTTATGGGGGCCCTCCTCAAGGTCGGATCAGCCTGGTGCTGTGAACATCTCCACTGGGATCGGCCGAGTGTGGTGGTGGTGGTGGTCACTGCAGCCCTTCACGGGCACTACCAGCTGACGGTACTGGACCCTAGCCGTCTGTTAGGACTATACGGGGGACCTTTGTCTTTGTGCGCGGCGCAGTGGTCACGAAGGGAACGGCGACAACCAGCGTCGTGAGATGTCAGGTCACGGGAGAGATCCAGGTGTGACGGACTGCTATGCCAGGCTAAGTGCAGGTGGAAGTCACGGGACAGATCCAGGTGTGACGGACTGCTATGCCAGGCTAAGTGCAGGTGGATGTTACGGGACAGATCCAGGTGTGACGGACTGCTATGCCAGGCTAAGTGCAGGTGGAGGTCACGGGACAGATCCAGATGCTATGGGCTGGCAGACGGAAGAGTTACCGAGGCACCCGACTCTGCCAATTCGCTGTGTTTTATCGACCCGGTGCTCCATAACGAGTAGAAAAGGTTTTTACCATTTCTGGCAATTAGACAAGTGTTAAGATCTTAAAACACCAAAATAGACAGCTTTCACAAAGTGTCCAGTTTGCAAGAGCCACACATACTTGTGTGGTGATAACATATGCATTGTCCTTCAAACTGATTGGCCAACACCAGACATGGCTTTCTTTTGAGTCTGATTGTTAGTGTCAGCCAGATGTTGCCAAAAGGCAGTCAGCTCAGGACAATGCAATATCAATGCTTAGTAGCTCAGGTCGAGCTGTTTAAGCTATGGGTACTTTTTGCCAGTGTACATATGTAACGAGTAGAAAAGGTTTTTACTATTTCTGGCAATTATACAGGCGTTAAGATCTTAACATCTGTATTTGGTGTTTTAAAATCTTAACACCTGCATAATTGCCAGAAATGGTAAAAACCTTTTCTACTCGCTACATATGTACACTGGGAAAATAACCTATAGCTTAAATAGAAGCCAGTATTAGAGACAGGCGCCATTGTTAGAGATAGGAGTCAGTGTTAGAAATCGAAATCAATGTTAGAGATAGAAGCCAGTGTTAGAGATAGGAGCCAGTGTTAGAGACAAGAGCCAGTTTTAGAGACAGGAGCCAGTGTTAGAGACAGGAGTCAGTGTTAGAGACAGGAGCCAGTGTTAGTGTTAGAAACAGGAGCCAGTGTTAGAGACAGGAGCCAATGTTAGAAACAGGAGCCAGTGTTAGAGACAGGAGCCAGTTAGTTATCCTGCTCGCTGTTGGGGACGCTGGCAGCATTTGGCCGTTGTTCTGACAAACGACAGATTAACCACTAGCTTTGAGTGTGTGATGGTCCCCAAAAACTCGGGTCCCCACCTCCGTAAATATCTTCTCTAGATTTCCAGCGATCCCTAACTCCTAACACCAATCTCTCTCGGTCCCTGAGTGATCACACGCAGCGCTCCGACACACGGCGTGCGCGCGTTCTCTCACACGTACCGCGCTCACATCACGTTCACTCATACCACCGCTCTGATACAAAAATACCCGACAGCAGATGTCTTGGAAGCCTTTTACTGCTGCAGACTTGCGTGTCGCTACGAGGTCCCTTTGCAGCCGCCCCAACTGCTCCCTCGCTACAATTCGCTACGCGGCACAACCGCTTGGGCACAGCCCCTCGGCACAGCCCGGGCTCAGCCCTCGCACAGCCCGGGCACAGCCCTTGCACAGCCCGGGCACAGCCCTTCGCACAGCCCGGGCACAGCCCTCGCACAGCCCGGGCACAGCCCGGGCACAGCCCCTCGCACAGCCCGGGCACAGCCCCTCGCACAGCCCGGTCACAGCCCTCGCATAGCCCGGGCACAGGCATTCGGTACCTTTTCAGCCGCCCCAAATGCCCATCACTACAGCTCGCTATGCGGCACAACCGCTTGGGCCCAGCCGCTAAGCGCAGCCTCGCACAGCTCCGGGCACAACTCTCGTACATGACTAACTAAACCCCGCTACTCGACTGCCCTTAACATGACTAACTAACCCCGCTAACTAACTCTGCTACTCTCTGCCCTCATCCCTCTACATGGCTGCCCTTCCTTACCGCTTCGACTCCACTAACAACTACCCCGCCCCATTGCTCCGCGCTCCCTTAAATCCCTGCCCCCCGGTTCGAACCGCCCCCTTTTAATGGGCGTGTCTCTCTCCACCAATCCCCGTCGTTCCCCCTTGTCTCTGGGCGCCGTGTCTTTCTCCTACCAATCACCGCTGTCGTAAACACCGTGGCGCCGGCCTGTCTAGGAAATCAGCCAATCCCATGGCGAAGCCTGACCGTTACACGGCAGAATTATGCTGCACTGTCCTCCGAAGACGCCGCCCCCCCTCTACCAAACAATCTTCGCCGTTGTAAACAACCGGCGCCAGTATGTCTGGGAATGGGCCAATCCCATGGCGACGCCTGACCATTACAGGAGGAAGGAATATGTCGCACTGTCCCCCGAAAACTCCGCCCAACTTGCCAATGCCCCGCCTAGGCCTACTGTAATCACCCACCGGCCTACAAGCTCCGCGCCCACAAATGTCTGCAGCTTTCTATCCGGGGAAGCGATGCTCTCCCCGGCAGAATTGGTAGGTGGAACCCGGCGCCCCCTAGGCCAAATTCCAGCTGACGAAGGAACCACGAACCAACCTGTTCTACCAACAGGGTCTATGGACAAAACCTCCGTCGCTGGGGCCGAGTTCCACCGTCGTTTTGCTACCCCCGGAACCCTGTGTCGTGCGGACACTCCATCAGTGTGAAACAGTATGCTGTTGTTAAATGTCCGCCTGAACAACGGATGCGCGCAGGCATCAAGCAGGTGTTGTGCAGGAATGATGATTGCGTGAGTGACCGTGTGACACAACATACTTTCAATGGGGGAGGTCACAGGGGCGGACATAACAAAAACACAGCCAGCGTCCCTGGTGGTTCCGAGGTCCACGAATTAGGTCTCCACAAGTGTATTTGAAGCAGTCTTAATCACTTTATTATCCCTACCTTGGTTTTATTTTTATTGACTTTAGTTTTACTCATGATTATTTGTCCTTAATCAATGTATTTTTACGCTAAAGCCGTTGGAGCCTACTGGACTAGAACAACGAGGCCTCAATACGTGTTTGCAAAACCTGGGCAACGGCTTCAACTGCGCCTCTCCGCTCGCCGGATTCAGGTCTACCTCGCGGGATTCGCAGCAAAACTCTTACATTCTTTTTCTTAATTCTCATCTCATCTCATTATCTGAAACCGCTTAATCCTATATAGGGTCACGGTGAGCCGGAGCCTATCCCAGAAACACAGGGCGTAAGGCAAGAATACACCCGACGACGGGACGCCAGTCCATCGCCGGTTTCTTAATTCTTATTTGTTTAAATCATTAATTGAACTTCGTGTATTGCCGTTCTGTCTCGTGTAGCCGTTTACAATGGTCGCTTAAGTTAATCTACAAGTGTTTGAAGCGCGTGTTACATTTCATTGTGTCTGAAACAATTTTAAAAACTAAACTTTGTTTTTACACGTCTCTAATTCGTAGTGGTATAACACTTAAAACTCCCATCTCTAACTCTGAGATTCCCATCTCTCGCACTGTACCTCCTATCTCTAACATTGTGACTCCTATCTCTAACACTGTGACTCCTATCTCTAACACTGTGCCTCTTATCCATTCCTCCTGCCATTCAGGGATGCGCAGTTCTCTAGGTTGATTGGCCTGCTGAGTAAATTACTTCAGGGGAGGTGCCCCGTGATGTGTTGGCGTGGTTTTCAGGGTGTGGCCCATCCTTGCACCCCTTGTCTCCGGAGATGGGCTCTGGCCCTAGTTCGATATGATCACCTACATATCCGCGGCTCTAAAGAGCTTGATTCCTACATCAATTACTTATATCCCCAACCTTCTGGCCATTTGCTGTGAGCGGATGATACTTCGTCGCCCTCGTTTCATCCATCGGGCCGCCAGCCACAAAAAGCCCTTTGATCTACCTATAATTGATTTCCCTACCCCCATACCCGTATTAAGCCCTACACATCGGTTACAGAGGAAACACCAAGTTAGGCCGTTTGCAGCTCGACATTGCTTGATAAAAAATACCGCTGGTAAGTGTCCCTCTTCCAGCATGCACATTGACTGCAACAGGAATCCACGTTGCCCTGTTCAATGTGCGCTCTCTGAACACCGAAAAAGCCCCACTCATCACTGAGCTGATCTCGGACAACAGTCTGGACCTACTCTGCCTAACAGAGACCTGGCATCATCAAGATAATTTCCTTACATTGAATCAGGCCCTACCATTCCATCATAAGGCTCATTCAAATGGCCTTGGTGGTGGCCTAGCAGTTCTCCACCATGTGCCTGACGACATCCGACCGATTCCGTCGCTGATTGGTAACGAACCTGTCCGTAACTGATCCTGGTCTGTCTGATCACTCCGCTGTGAGGTTTGATCTTCAAGTACCGCCTCCCATTCCCATCACCAAGCGCCATATCCAATTTCGAAACCTTAACGCCTTCACTCCAGACAAATTCACCGCAGCAATCAATAGTACTTCACTCTCCGCCTCGGCTCACTCTGCCTCTGATACGACAGCAGAAGCTTACAACAACGTACCATCATGCATACGGGATGATTTGGCCCCATTAAAATCACGCATTGTCTCAGGCAGAAAATCATCCCCCCAGTTTACTGTTGAACTTCGGAATTTCAAGGTGAATGCACGCAGAACCAAATATACTTGGAGAAAATCTGGCGTTACTGTTCATGGCCAAATATTTCAGGAATAGCTCATCCGCTACCGGAAAGCACTTGACTCTTCCCGTACCAGCCATTTTTCCAGCATTATAGCTGATGCCTGCGACAAGCCCAAGATTCTTTTCTCGACCATTAATCAGCTCCTTCGCCCAACCAGTCACTTGCCCTCAACTCCCTAATAAAGATCTGGCAGATCAGTTGATTCTGTTTTTCTCAGTAAAAACTGAAGCCCATCGTATCTCTACCTAGCCTCAATCATCAACTATACCTCCATAAATATTCCTCCACCTTTCTTGACCGAAAAACTCCTGGAATTTTACGAATTAACGGAATCCGAGGTCTCTTTTTTAGATACATCTCGGCCCACAAACTGCTCCCTGGATCCTTTCTCATCCAAAATCATCATAGCAAATTTCAAGTTCCTTGCTACGTTCGTCATTAATCTGTTTAATAACTCACCTTGCTCTGGTATCGTTCTCCCACTATTTGTAAGGGTCGGCAGCGCGATGAAGGAGTGGATTCTGTTGTGCGGTGACGACAGCAGGAGGCGAGCAGCAACTTTAGTAAACAACAGTGCTCTTTATGAAGGGGCCTGGGTGTGGGGAGGTACAGCCGATAGGAGCAGTAGCACTAGCGTACGGTAGCGCAGAACGAGGTGAAGTTCCGGCACCGCCCCTATGGGGAGGGTCGGTTAATATGGGGCTTGTGATTACCGGTGCCCGTGCACAGGTAAGTGGATTATTAGCAGGTGTCCCAATCAGGGCAGAAAGGACCGCCATACAACCCTTACACTATTCAAATGTGCCACAGTTACCCCCCTGCTTAAAACACCTGGCCTCAATTGCAACATCCCAGATAATTATCGCCCATCTCAAATCTACCATTTATCTCTAAGGTCCTTGAACGTGCCATAGCCGCGCAACTCCAGAAATACGTCCTTAACAATGACGTCCTCGATCCCTTCCAATCTGGGTTCAGATTCGGCTATAGTACTGAAACTGCTTTGGTAAAAGTAGTTGATGACCTACTCGTCGCTGCTGATGAAGGGTTGCCAAGTATTCTTGTCCTCATGGACCTGAGCGCTGCCTTTGATACCATTGACCACCCAATCTTATTTGAGTGACTGGAGGGTATAATGGTCTCTGGCAGTGCCCTGCATTGGCTGAGCTCCTACCTGTTTGACCGGAATGTGTTTGTCAGCCTCGGAATACAAAACTCAGAGATCCATCCTATTTTGTCTGGAGTTCCTCAGGGTTCAGTTTTGATCCCACTCCTCTTAAGCATCTACATTTAACCTCTTGGCAATATCCTGTGCAGCCTCAATCTCAGCTACCATTGCTATGGCGATGACATCCAAATCCATATCCACGCAAAGTCATCCATCAATGCGTCTGGTCTTTGCATGTCATCCTCACTGCCAACTGTGAAGGCTTAGCTCAATTCAAATTTTCTAAAACTAAATGGCGACTAAAAACAGAAGTTTTGCTTGTCGGAACCCCGCACCAATTGTCCAAGGCTGAACCTATTTAATTTATGCATGACGACCAGACAATTGTGGGTGGCGCGGTGGCCCAATGGGTAGCGCTGTCGCCTCACAGCAAGAAGGACTCCAGTTCGAATCTTGGCTCGGGTGCCTTTCTGTGTGGAGTTTGCATGTTCTCCCCGTGTCCATGTGGGTTTTCACCAGGCACTCCGGTTTCCTCCCACAGTCCAAAAAACATGCTGCTGCATAGGTTAATTTGGCTCGCAGACTAAATTGCCCGCAGTGCCCGGTGATGGATTGGCGTCCCATCGTGGGTATATCCAAGTCTTGCGCCCTGTGTCTGCCGGGATAGGCTCCAGCTCACCGCAATGCTGTACAGGACTAAGCGGTTTCTGACAATGAGATAAGATGACACCAGACAATTGTAGTTGCTTAGGCAGTCCAGAATCTCGGTGTGACTCTTGATTTATCACTTACCCTCGAGACACAAATCAACAAGGTGATGAAGGTAGCCCATTTCCATCTCAGAAATATAGCCAGACTGTGCAACATCCTGTAACCTGCTGATACTGAGAAGCTAATACACATCTTCATCTCCTCACGAATCGATTACTGCAATGTACTGCTCGCTGGCACCCCTGCCTATCTGATCAATCGTCTCCAATGTGTGCAGAATACGGCTGCTAGAGTCCTCACTCTAGACCCACGATCACATTTCCCCAGTACTGATGTCTCTCCACTGGTTACCTGTTATATACAGGATTGAATTCAAGATTCTCCTTCTCACCTACAAGGCTCTCACTGGTGCTGCTCTGATATACATTCGTGACCTACTTGAGACATCCTGCTCAACACGATAACTTCGATCCTCCAATACGGGCTTGTTGCATGTGCCCAGGTCGCACCTCCATTCGATGGGTGACAGAGCCTTTCCGCGTGCTGCTTCCAGACTCTGGAATGCCCTTCCATTGGAGATTCGATCAGCTGAGTCCTTGGGCATCTTGAAATCTCGCTTCAAGACTGATTTGTTCCGTAATGCTTTTAAATCCTCCGGATGGGATTCTTGGCTCTTATCTCTAACACCGAGACTCCCATCTCTAACGCTGTGACTCATCTCTAACACTGAGACTCCCTCCTCGAACACTGTGATTCCCATCTCTAACACTGTGACTCTTATCCATTCCTCCTGCTGTTCAGGGATGCGCAACTCTCTAGGTTGATTGATGCGGCTCAGTGTTGTCGTGCCGGGATGATGGCAATCCTCCGAACTACGCCTGCTCGGGAACATTTGTTCCATCCATGCTTGTTGCAGAATTATAATTTTTTTATCGCTTAGTTTTTATCCCTCTGGAATTTGTTGCTACTTTTCGACTTTTAGTTGGGCTGTCGTGACGTTGTTGACATGCCATTCTCTCCACAGCTCTGATTAAAAAAAAAACCTAAAAAAAAACCTAAAAAAAAACCTTTTTGCTGATATGCCGTTCTTATCTCGTTGTTGATGTGCCGCTCTCTCTCTCTCTCCGCGGATCTGTGCGGCGCTTTGTAACTCCTGGGTGATGAGCGCTCCAGAAATGTAAATGTTACATTAAACCATTTCCCAATAAAAGTAATATAATTTATATGTATAATTTAGCATTTTAAATTTATAGTTGAAAGTCTGATCATATTTTACATGTTATTCTGCAATGATGTGTATATTTCAAACAAAAAGTTATTATTGCTGATTTTCCGTTCTGGTGCCGTTGTTGTTGACGTGCCGTTATCTCCGCAGCTCTGTGCAGCGCTTTGTGATCCTGGGGTGAAAAGCGCTCTTAAATGCAATTATTATTATTAGAGACAGGAGCCAGTGCTCGACACAGGATCCTGTTTCTGTGCGGACGAGGTCCGGATGTCTTCACTGCTCAGTTTACCCTGCCACCCAGACTCACAATGGAGATGTGAGAGACAGCCTGAACCTGCAACTTATGACTGATCGGTTCGAGCCCTGGGTAAAGGTGACCCGCTCCACGTGACCGCTGTGAACTGATGACTGTATTGATGAAGAGGATCACTCGACACGGATATCCCAAAAGAGATGCTATGATAACGACAGATTTGTCAGTTCAGGATATGTCTGACGTTCGGCCTCAACTGAACATCGTCACTAGGGAGACAAATGCGGTTGGGCGTGGAGCTGGTCACCCATCCCTTCGTGTGCCGTGTCGATCTCCATAGGCGCTGCTCGCTCACGGCACTTGACTCCGCGGTCTATTAAGGTTACACGGGGGATCTTTGTCTTTGTGTGTGCGTTTAGTAATAATTGCACTTCTCGAGCGCTTCTCACCGGACGGTCACAAAGAGCTGCACAGAGTTGTGGAGAGAACGGCCATAAACAACGGACGTATTTATATTCAGTACGGTTGCGAATGTCAGGTTTATATGGACCACTCCGGATACCTTTGCTGTGTCGCCTATGGGCCTGTGTTGTGTATTTCATTGTGTTTATAGGCGTACTCGCGTGTGTGTGGTGTTGTGTATAGTTCACAATTGGTGTGTGCAGGCCACGCGCGACCACTTGTAGTGGTTGATGTTCGTTTTTTACGCAGTGCGGTTGTAATTTACAATTAAAACGTAGTTTTACGACTGTGCCTCGTGGTTTACATTGCGTGTGATGGAAATGTGTGTAATCGTGAGATATTTCAGCAACATCTTTAAGATATAATAATATTTAATTTGAGAAAATCCCTGCATCATTCCAGCCAGTATTCGTGCGCGGTGACTCCAGAGATGTCGTCTCACAGCGCAATAGCCCAGGTTCGGTTCCCGGCTCGGGTGCTGCTTTCTATGTGGGAGTTTGCGAGCTCCCGTCTCTGTCTCTCTCACCGTGTCCCGCGTGGGTTTTCGCTGGGTACTCCGGTTTTCTGCCGCCGTCGAAACACACGTTGGTTGTCCGAGGTATAATGGTCCTGGCCGAGTAAATTGACCTGAAAAAGTGTGTCGTGCGATCTGCTGGCGTCGCAGCAAATGTATAGCCCCGCCCCCGTCGTACACCCTGTGTCGGCTGTGATAGGCTCCGGTGTCCCGCGACCATGTACAGGATGAAGTGGGTACTCAAGTATCAGTCTCAATTTAAAAATAATAACGAATAATAAATGCACTTCGAGAGCGCTTTTCATCCTCGGGTCATAAAGCGCTGCACAGAGCTGTGGAGAGAACGGCCGTGTCAGCAGCAACAACAGCGACATAACGACAGCAAATCGGCACCAATAACAAATCAGCAACGATAACTGTACAGGATGAAGCGGGTGCCGAAGCATGACTCTCAAAGTAACCAAAGTTGTGTGAAATTTAGAGCCGATTACGTTTCTAAAATTATAAGACAACTGCGTTCGTCGCGTTACCCCCTCAGGTTCCTCTCCCGCGCCCAAACGCTTGGGTCGGAAGTGCGCGGAGCCCAGACCTGATCAATCGATCATCGATAAGCGACGGCTGCAGCAGAAAGCACAACCACCGTCATCGAGGCGTATCGGTGAGCGGGTACACAATTTGTGTCGGTTGTACATAACCTGGCGAGGTGTGTTTGTGTGCGTTTTCGCGCACAGTCTGCAGAATGAGGCGTTTAGGCGCGGGACTGCGGCTGCTGCCGAGGAAACGGGAGCGAGCGAGGGCCTCGTCTTGTGGCTCTCACGCGGCGAGGCAATCCGATAAAATGGGATTTAATCTTTAAACCTTTCGTGGTTTTTTAAAATTAAATCGCCCTTAGGTTGTCGTGGTTGGGAAAGATTGTAGAGTTCGACACCGACGGTTGTATTTGTAAATTGTGTCAAATCTTAAAGAGTTGTCAACTCGCGGCCTAGTCCTGACTGCGCGGCGTACAGTATAAGAGTACAGTGTGGGGGTGGTCCGAATGTCTTGTGACCCCCCTGCCCTTGCGACTGTTTTTTGTTTAAAGTCCAGGGTTTGTGTTGCTGTCCTAAACAATAAAGCAGGATGCGGAACTGGTATCGGCTCATCTCGAACAGACAACGATTATTTATAATAAATAGAAATGGACGTGCAAACTGGGTGTGAGACGATGGGAGTCTCTGTAATGGGGGTCACAAGACACCTGGACCGCACTGTTCAACCGTCATGCCGCAAGGCAGGAGTAGATTAGAGTCGAGCGAGCGGATTTGCCGCTGTGAGCCAGGCTCTGTGCACTGCTGGATGAAGGAGCCTTGCCCAGCCGTGAAGGGATGTTGGGGAGAGAGTTGCCACCTGTCCCGGTTCGTCCAGGGATCACATTCGGTTTTAAATAGGGAACAGCTTGCCCTCTGTGTGTCTATGAGTGTGTGTGAGTGTCTGTGTCTATGAGCCTGTTTGTCTGTGAGTCTTTGAGTCTCTGTGTGTCTGTGAGTCTTTGTGAGTGTTTGTGTGTCTCTGTGTCTCTGTGTGTCTCTGTGCCTATGTGTCTGTGTGTGTGTGTCCGTTTGTGTGTGTCTGTCTGTGAGTCTCTGTGAGTCTGTTGGTCGATGTGAGTCAGTGTCTCTATGTGTCTCCATTTGTCTGTGTGTGATTGTGTGTCGCTGTGTGTGCGTGTGTGTCTGTGAGTTTAAGTCTCTGCATGTGTAAGTCTGTGTGTCTGTGAGTTTTTGAGTCTTCCTGAGTTTGAGTATATGTGCGCCTGTGAGTGTCTATGAGTCTCTGTGAGTTTGTGTGTGTGTGTACTGTATGTTTACTGTGTGTGTGCTGAGTATCGTGTATGTGCACTGTGTGTGTCCTTTGTGTGCACTGTGTGTACTAAATCTCCACTGTGTGTACTATATGTGTAATGTGTGTGCACTGTTATGTGCACTGTGTGTACTGGGTGTGTACTGTGTGTTCCGTGTGTGCTGAGTGTACTGTATGTACACTTGTGTGTGTGTGTACTGTGTGCACTGTATGTGTGCTGAACGTATTGCGTTCACTGTATGCGCTGTGCTTAGTACTGTATGTGCACTGTGTAAACTGTATATGCACTATGTGCGCTGTGTGTGTGCGGTGTGTGGGTGCACTGTGTGTATACATACCTGTTTATATTAGAATTTAAATAATTAATACTACAGCCCCTTGAAAGCCACTGCTGGATGTGCACCTTTTCATTACCCGTCACGAACGTTGATAATTGTTCCCAAGAGCTGCTGTTTCGCCCGGTACTCTGTTTTCCTCCCACTGTCCAAAGACACGCTGCCGCCCAGGTTAATTGGTCCGCTGAGTAAATTGCCCCCCAAAAATGTGGTGCCTTATGATGTACCGGCATCACATCCTGTACAGGGTCGCTCCGGCGACCCTGTACAGGATTAAACGTGCGTTGAGAATGAATGAATAGTATAATTGTATTGAGAGTGAATGAATAGTTTCATTGTATTGAGAATGAATAGTATCACTATATTGAGAATGAGAATGAATGTATAGTATCATTATATTGAGAATGAATGAATAGTATCATTATACTATTCACCCACCCTCGCACCCACCCACCCTCGCAC
>JAZEWT010000009.1:16062935-16073018 GCA_036362905.1 Mordacia mordax | reverse complement strand
CCTACCAGAACGAGGAGGTGGGGGCCGTGTCACGACGGGCGCTACCGCGCGCTCGCATGATGTCCTGTCTCTCAGACCTCCGATGACATCGCACGACATCACTACCACGGCCACCACGTGGCGCGTCCCACCCACCACCAAGGAAGGGAGAGGGGGGTGGTGTCCCACCAACAACAACCGCCATTCGCCACTAAGTGACGGTGACGTCATCACGGCACTTCTTCCAGGCCAGGTGCACCTTGGAGGCCACGTGAAGTGTCAAAGGCTCACCGACAGGAGGTTACAGGACAAATCCAGATGTTATGCGTTGCCTGAGATGACTGACTGGCGGATTCACCACCTATGCCCCCCGACGCGAGTGTGGCACGGTGTCTTCAGCACCGAGATCGTCTAAGGCAGGTGCTGTCAAACTGTTGGCAGCGAACCACCGCTTGTCCGCAAGCTCCATCCAGGCGGTCTGCAGAAATTTGCGGAACAATCGAGAATTGGGAACCTGACCTTGCAACATTATTTAGTTTTGCTGAAGATGGAGATCGAGGCGTTTTTGATGATGACATCAGTAGAAAATTTTAAAAAATGACATGATTGTGGTCCACCGAGACCCTCGTCAATTTTCAAACAGTCCACAAAAAATAAACTTGAGAACCACTGAGCATCCTTAAGCTTCTGATGGAGCCTGGGTGGATAACGTTTATATCATCTTTTATTTCTTGTCCTTTCCAGATCACTTCGTTGAAAATTCGACACAATCCTTTTGCCAAGGCATTTCTGGACGCGAAGGAGAGGTGATGATAAAGAACGTGCACACCCTCGCACATCATCACCATTGCCAGAGAGTTCATTTTTTAAGCCATTCTTCATGAAGAAAATTATGAACTGCTTAATATTTTTGGACATTCTCGTAAATGTTCACTTACATTGCCATATTTTTGCTGATACTAACATTCACTAAATACATTTATTGATAATATCAAAGGTGGCGCGGTCGCCCAGTGGTTAGCGCTGACGCTTTACAGCAAGAAGTTCCCGGGTTCGAATCTCTCGGCTCCGGTGCCTTTCTGTGTGGAGTTTGCATGCTCTCCCCGTGTCCGCGTGGATTTTCGCCGGGTACTCCGGTTTCCTCCCACAGTCCAAAAGCATACTCCTGGATAGGTTGATTGGCTCGCAGACTAAAATTGTCCCGCAATGCCCGGCGATGGACTGGCGTCCTGTTGTCGGGTGTATTCCTGCCTTACGCCCTGTGTTTCCGGGATAGGCTCCGGCTCACCGTGACCCTATATAGGATTAAGCGTTTCAGATAATGAGATGAGGCAGGAATACTCATCTCATGCAGGAATACTCATCTCATTATCTGAAACCGCTTAATCCTATATATGAGGAATACACCCGACGACAGGACGCCAGTCCATCGCCGGGCATTGCGGGACAATTTTAGTCTGCGAGCCCTTTTTGCTGTGAGGCGTCAGCGCTAACCACTGGGCCACCGCGCCGCCCGAGAGATGAGATGATAATATCAAATCAAGTCACTTGATAACACTTAACTCAGAAACCAACATAAGTCTCTCCCCACTCGAAAGAAGACAGTTGCAGTCCAAAGTCCCCTGTGGTGGAAATTCCATATAACCATGACTTCCTACAACGTGGTATACAATCAATCATATCCACTTTGGTGACGGGCTGAAATGTGAACTTATAGAGGAATAGATCAACTTTATTGTCATCCCATCTGTATACAATTGCGGTATAGAGAGTAAAGCAATTACGTTTCTCATGATTCCCGGTGCAAAAATTGAACAAGACTGAATACACATCCAACAGGGCAGAGCAAAACACACGGACGACATAGACTACATACAAGTACCGTGAAGTGGACAGTGCAGGTATGCATAAGTGTGTTTAGGGGGCGGTGGAATTGTATGAGTCCGGCTTGTTAGAATGAAGAGAGGCGGGCCCAGAATGGTTATTGAGGAGCCTGATGGCTCGGGGCCGATTGTGATCGCAGCGGAGAGCACCTCCTGTTGTGAAGTGCAGTAGTACACTTGGCGGTGCGGCGGGGCCCCGAAGATGTGCCTATAACGTGGGCAGTGCGGCGTGTTCCTACAGGAGCGACCCTCTGAAGGAAGGCGTCGGAGACGTGACGGATATTCAACAGACGGGATACGCCTCGCGTACGTACCTGCTCAACCGCCGCACCACCGCGCGTGCTCTCTCTGTCTGGTTGAGACGCTCTAACACTCGATTGCCATTCCATCCGTATGCGATTACAGTATACAGAGGAACGAAATTACGTTTCACACAGTCTCGGTGTAAAAACAAAAAAAGGCTGGATCCACATTTCAACAGGGCAGGCAAAGACATGCAGACAATTTCTGTTCACGTGACAACGCCTTACTGATTGGCCGTGTGGGGTGGTGGAGGGTTAAACGACACTTTTATAATTTTCTACGTGACCTGACCCAAAATTGAATTTCTTCGATAACTTTGTTCACGACAGCCTTCAAATTAAAGTAGACAATTTCTACTACATGGGCGGCGCGGTGGCCCAGTGGTTAGCGCTGACGCCTCACAGCAAGAAGGTCCCGGGTCCGAATCTCTCGGCTCGGGTGCTGCTTTCTGTGTGGAGTTTGCATGCTCTCTCCGTGTCCGCGTGGGTTTTCGCCGGGTACTCCGGTTTCCTCCCACAGTCCAAAAGCATGCTCCTAAATAGATTGATTGGCTCGCAGATTAAAATTGTCCCGCTATGCCCGGCGATGGACTGGCGTCTCGTCGTCGGGTGTATTCCTGCCTTACGCCCTGTGTTTCCGGGATAGGCTCCGGCTCACCGTGACCCTATATAGGATTAAGCGGTTTCAGATGAGATGAGAATTTCTACTACAGTCAGTAGAGGCAGTATATACTATTACTAATAATAACTTACATTTTAAAATGCCTGACTGCGTATTACTCAAAGAAATGTATAGAGCACAACTATAAAAAGTTGCACTAAAAACATAAAAAAGATTTAGAGTGCAAAAATAAAAAGTTGCGATCAAAACACCATAGCACGTAAAATAGTCAACAATTTTGAAAAGATAAACCATTATTATCAGGCAGAACTCATAGGCGCTGCCTATGAACAGCCATCGATGAAATATTAAAACAAAACTGGTGTTAATGAAAATGGTTAAAAAGTAATGACAACAAGGACATAATAAATCGTCTTTAAAAGAGATTCAAACTCGTTCAGATTAGGGGCGCTCCAATATTTAAAAGGGATTTCCTTCCGTAATCGGGTTGCTTATTCGTTCGAGCAATTCACCACCTTACACTAAGTATCTGCCGGTACCAATTCTGTCAGTTTCATGAAATTGCACTGAAGTTTTGTGCACTTGGGGTGGCACAAATGCACAGCAACGATCGTCTACCCCCGACCACACAATAATCTCATCTCATTGTCAGAAAACGCTTAGTCCTGTACAGGGTTGCGGTGAGCCGGAGCCTATCCCAGCAGACACAGGGCGCTAGGCAGGGATACAAACAAAATCAACTCGAAACTGGAATACCTTTGTCTCCCAGGGAGCCGGACAAACTGCAACTTTAATTTAATGGACGACTAGGTGGGAAAGGGTGCCTGGAAGTCTGTTAATTTAGATGTACATACGACGATCTCATATACAGAGTAATGACAGTATCTGATAACAACCTATATATCATGAAAACCATTAAACTGATTTAATAGTAGCATTAAAAACGCTAGAGTAAAGGAATGTTTACACAATAGAAGCAGACAGTGTCCATTACTTCCAAAGTCCATTGCATAATGTTCCGTTACATTGAGGCCTTACTGAAGGACGCACACTCTACATGTATGAAAATGAGTGTCACGGCTCACTGTATCGATATAAATATTTTCCGCTCGATTTATGAGAATTGCTCTCGAAACTTTGCTGTTTCAGGTTAGCCGTGATGAGCGTTTCTCCTTCGCGACGTTTAGCCTCCCAGGCTAACGATGCCTCCAACGTCAGCGGGAAAAGAAAAAAAAAACTTTGCGAAGGGGAAGAGGAGGAATGCTCGACACGGCTATCCCGAAAGAGACATTTTCACGGCCCGCAGGGCAATGTGTGTATAGGCCTGCGTGTCACTGCGCAGAGAGGTACGCGGTGCGGTATGCGTAGAACTGAAACATCTTCGCTGGCATTGACCCATCATCGCCTCTTGCTTGTATCTCCTGTATTCTCTTTCCTTACTGTACACTCACAAACACATCCGCGCGCACACATTCACACCTGCTCGCACGCACGCACACATTTACACATACACCTAAACATATGAACACACGTGCATACGCACGCTTACGTGCGTACACTTAAACGTTCACTCTAATACATAACACACACACACCCACGTAGACATGCACATTCACATTTAAATATGCACGTAAATATACGTACACACGCGTACACCCACATACACACGTGCGCACAACCGCGCGCGTGCATGCACACGAACATATTTGCACGCACACACACACACACGTACACAATATGATAATCATTAATAATAATAAACACACGCTCGCACGTGCACGCGTGTGTTTGCGTGGACACTCGCGTGCGCCACACGCGCACGTACCGGCGGCGTGCGGGTGCAGTGGGCGGCTGGTTCCTCCCGAGCGCGCCCCCCTCGTCGCACCAGCAGTTCTCCGGGGGTCTGTCCCTGTCGGCTCACCACGGACACGCGGGCGCTGGCTGCGAGCGATTCTCGTCGCTCCGCTCGCACCGCTCCGCGCCGTACCCCAGCCCCTACCGCAGCTCCTCGCCCGGTACGCGCGTGTCTGCGCGTGTCTGCGCGCGTCTTCGTGTGTCTGCGTGTGTCTGTGCGTGTCTGCGGGTGTGTCTGCGCGTGTCTGCGCGTGTCTGTGCGTGTCTGCGCGTGTCTGCGTGTGTTTGTGCGTGTGTCTGCGTGTGTTTGTGCGTGTGTCTGCGCGTGTTTTTGTGCGTGTCTGCGTGTGTCTGTGCGCGTGTCTGCGTGTGTTTGTGCGTGTGTCTGTGCGCGTGTCTGCGTCGCCCTCCGCCAACACCGGAGGGTAGAAAAGCGACGCAACAACGAGTAAAGGAGCCACAGGGGGTGCATCTGGCACTCATCGCAGTCAGGCAACCCATGGCGACCTGGCTCTGTCCCGTGATCGCCTGTAAGCGAGCATTCGACGCTTCGCGTGGCCTCAAAGTGCACGTGGCCTAGCACAAGCGTCTTGGCGACGTCACCATCACTTATGGCGAAGATGTTTGTTGTTGTGCGTCTGTGTACGTGTCTGTGCCATGGGGATGGTGGATCAGTGGCTAGCGCGCCGGGCTACAAACCTGGAACCCAAGTTCAGTTCCTGTTTTAGGCTAACACCAGTGACCATCTTCTGAACCGATTCTGGGACTCCCCTAGGTCGACTCAGCCTCAAATGAGTACCTGGTGCGGTGTGTAAGCAATTCCACAAGGGCATAGTGCTGGCCACCCTCCCCCGCAGGTGCCGGCGTCAGCCTTCATACGTGCTTACTAACGGCACTTGACCCTACAGTCCGTTAAGGCTATACGGGGATCTTTATCTTTCTCGTGCCTCCCTGTGTGTTTGCCTCTGTGTAGTGATTATGACATTGATGATGGGTGATGACAGCGGTGACTGATGACGGGAACAGTGACGAAAATGATGGCTGTTATCATGACGATAGTAATCGTCACGGTTCTGGTGATGGTAACGACGTGATCACGATGATGACCGCGATGATAATTACAAAGATGGCATTGTTCACAGATGTCAAAAATAACAGTAACACTCATTAAGACGTCACTGCCGATGATTCCATCGCTGCTCGTGTTGCAGTGAGTAGCGCCGCCCCCCCCACAGCAATGAGAATCTGGGTTTGATTCCCGCCCCGATTGCCTTTCTGTGTGGAGTTCTCCCCGTGTCAGCGTGATGTTTGTCAGGGCATTCCTGTTGCCTCCCAAAGTCCAAGATATGCTGCCCGAGTTACTTGTCCTGACTAAATTTGACTCGGCACCCTGAGATGTTGTAAACGTGCTAACCCCTCCCCGCCGGACAACTGTTAAAATGAGCTGCGTAACTCGACGGTTCCCTTCCACGGCGGCGTCACTGTTTGTTGACCCCCCCCCTCCCACGGCTCCGTCTCGCAGTGGCCTACGTGGACAGCTCCTCCACGGGGGGGCTCCCCCTGTTCCCCGCGCACGAGGGTTGGTCCAGCCTGCAGGTCGGGGGGCCCGGAGGCCCCATCCACGGGGCCGCCACCTCGGCGCCCGCACCCAGGTGAGGCTCGCGGACGGGCGGAGACAAAGCTCGCCCGCGCAGTTGCCGCGTGGTGTTGGTGCGAGCGGCCCTGGCTGGGGCCTCCCGCAAAGTGAAAGGGTACCACGTGCTACGCGACAGAAGATACGCACGCAAAAGATAAAGGTCCCCTCTCTATAGAGGCTTGACAGACTGTTGGGTCAAATGCTGTTAGCGAGCACCTATGAAGGTCGGCACGGCACACGAGGTGGGTGGGCAATGCTTTTAGGAGGTCGTGGCTTCTTTGTGTATCCTCCCCGGCTGCCATTCCTTCGTGTGAAGCTCTGTTTAGACTACACAGGAGATCTCTGTCTTTGTGCAATCCCATTTCTGTATTTTTGTCGCTGAATCTCTGCTTGTCTCTGCGCGTGTCCGTATGCGTGTCGATATGCGCGTGTCTGTGCGTGTGTCTGCGTATCTCTGCGCGTGTCCGTCCCACGTGCAGCCAGTACCCGAGCCTGTGGTCCGTGAGCAGCAGCAGCCTCTCCCCGGTGCAGCAGCCAGGCCCCGCCGCGGGCCTCCCCGTGCCGTCGTTCTTCCGCGGCGGCGGCACCGCCTCGTCCTCCTCGTCTCCATACGGGCCGGGCCCCGGGGTCCCACCGGCCGCGTCGCCCTACGACAGCGGGGTCCACCACGAGCTGGCGGGCCACCCGCTCACGTCCTCATCCTCGTCCGCCTCCGCCATCATCCCCGTGTCATCCACCATCTCTGTGGGGCTGCCCGACTCTCACTACGATGCTCACGGCCACCAGAGGCTCATGTCACCTGCGTGGGCGTCGTTGTCCCCGGCGACGCTGCAGTAGCCGCAGCGCTAGCCTCGAGCAGACTCTGAGCCGCAATACCCGGGTTTGCTCCCCTCCCCAATCCCCCCCCCCTGGAGTTCCCGTTTTAAAGCCGGCTTCTCAAGAGCAGGACGCAGGAAAACCATCACCTTGAAGTGAAGAGGAGGGTTTTTTTTCTGCTTGACTCTGTGGCATGCCGGCGTAAAGGCTAACCGTGGCGTCATCCTTCAGAGACGTGGTCCAGACAGGAGGTGACACCTCGGCGTGCGACGTCAACAGCACGCTTTGGAATATCTTTGGGAGACCGAGTTCAGATTTGAATCCGTTTTTAAAGTATTTACAATGCTGTTCGGTGTACACGAGCACGTATATATAATGCATAGACACGTGCACATGTCAATTACAGTCTTATACAAAGTAAATACATTCTCCGTACAGTCTGTAAGAGACTTAAGGGTGAAGTAATATTAGCAGCGCCTATGGAGGTTGGCACGGCACATGAGGTGGTGTGTGTCCAGCACCACATCCGAATCACCTTCCTCTCCCCAGTGGTGATATTTAAACCTCTGCAGGTACTTATTTCAGGCTGAGCGGACTTAGGGAAAACGTGCCCGCTTCGTCCGGCTGTGCGTACGCACGTTAATTCACCATCGTTTATTCAGCCGCCCCGTACAATAGGAAGTCGTGATGGCCAGTCGGGTCGACTTCCACAAAGAGTTGTCCACCTTTCCTTGTCAGGGTCGTGGCAGCAGCATGCAGACTATGGTGGCTTTACCTCCCTCCTCCCTTGTAGAGGACTCTGCCTCCTCCACCTGGGGGATTCCCAGGCGCTTGTATGGAGAGTTGTGCACCTATTTATTCGAGCAGCCGGGGCAATCGTGCGATGTTGAACACCTTAGTGTTGCCTCCCATCCACCCCATTGCTGTCAAATCATGAATGTCCCGTCTAGTTTTAACGAGTTGTTTTGCAACGCTTCACAAAGGCTGCTGCGTTCAGTGATCTAAATTTACTGTCGCTGCCTGCTTTGCATCTTTACTTAAACAATCTCTTAAATGCACGTGTTATAATAAACACGATCGTTCTTGTTTACCGAGTGAACAAGAAGCAAACGGAGGGTTTTCATAAGAAGTACGATTTTCTACAAATGTTGACAAACGTTCTCTGTGCGCGCACAGCGCTGTTAGCCTGTTCATTGTAGCAGGTAACATTAATTTGTTCGAAGACTCAACTTCATCTCACCACCGTGGTCGATAACGAGTACAGTACGGATGAACTGCTCCGGCTCCCGCCCGTAGAAAGTGGAATTTCCACCAGTGGTTCGTGGTCTCCAGGGAAGACGAGCCGCCAATGCCGTGCTGGTTTCACCATGATGATGACACGTGGCGATTAGTTGTAAAAAAAACCGGGTGTACATATCGGAGAGAGCGCTACAAGACTAGCGTGTAAGTAACTTAAATCTTTTACTGGCATGGTCGTGTCGTACCTGCTCAGTACTGAATGCTTTAGCCACTTTCTTACCGGTGCACTGTACCGGATCGCAGTGGCTTACTTTCGCCTCGGTGTGGTTACCAACAAGGTGACAGCTGACGTAGGAACATACGCGCAGGCTCTTCGACCTTGCCGAGGCTTTTTCGCTCTTGCTCAGGCTCATCGGGAGATCCTCGTGATGAGCGAAACGCGAGCGCGCCTCGCGTGCGAGTGAGCGTCATGCGGGATTGCGGGGGTGACGGCGGTCTGACAGCAGATACGTGGGGTCGCCAGAGCCGTGTGTACATAGACTGATCGCGGTGAATATTTATTGTTTCTGTATAGGTTGTTGCCGACGCCGCGCGGTCGTTGTTATATCCGTGTGTTGGCAAGGTATTAAACGATGCCGACCTGCGCACGGAGTGATGTATAGCTATTAAACTATAATGGCGCGGCCGCTGTGTGCTTGTGGAGCCTTCCTTTCCGATCAAGTTCGCGCACGCACACTCACATTCTGCCGTCTTACTCCAGGGTAAAAGTAAATTATATTTATGGTCTGATCATGGTTTGCTTGTTGTTTTGCAACGCTGTGTATATTTAAAAAAAAATGTTGTTGTTGCTGATTTTCCATTCTGGTGCCGTTGTTGATGACGTAGTCGTTCTCTCCGTAGCTCGATGAAGCGTTTTGTGACTCTCGGGTGCAAAGCACTCTATAAATGCAATTATTATTATTATTATTATATCCGGTGCGGTCTATCGCAACCCCAATCCTTCCCACCTGTACTCCATTGAATCCTCTGGCTACTATTCTTTACAGGTATATCGTACCGGACCGTAAAGGGTTACTTTTACCTCTGCTCTTGCAGTAGAGGAAAGCGCTGTTGGCGAGCGCCTATTGTAGAGCAATAGCAAAGAGGTTTGCCCACATTGCACGCCTGATGTCAGTGGCTCGGGTACCATAGATAATATTGGTGGCAATCTCCCCCCTCCCTCTGCCCCCCACCCCCGTGAACTCAGCCTTTAATTGAGTATCTTGTACCGAGGGGCTATGCGTGCTGAAGCATGGTCGCTCAATGGCCATGATGATGGCTTGAATAGGTGAACACGCACACAGGTTGCCTGTTCAGATGAATAAATACACCGTCAGGGCAAGTGCTGCTCGTGAGCTCCTGCTTGCACAATCACCGTCGGTACCGCCGTGCAATCATCATCACACGCAGCGACTACCCCAGAAGCGCACGCAGGGCACTCCAACGCGCACACACGCGTGCTCCATCTCACCTTCAGTAGACAAGGAAATGTAGACATTTCGCCAATGGTTATGGGCCTCTAACGGTGCTGAACGCCAGACCAATGGTCGTTTGAGCAAAGGACACGATCATTATCAATGTAATGATGTAGGTTTTTACGGCTCGATGCATGATCTCTCATCTCATTATCTGAAACCGCTTAATGCTATGTAGGGTCACGGTGAGCCGGAGCCTATCCCGGAAACACAGGGCGTAAGGCAGGAATACACCCGA
>JAZEWT010000009.1:16032416-16047541 GCA_036362905.1 Mordacia mordax | reverse complement strand
AAGTGACAAACGTCACAGTAAGGATGGATGATAGGCTGACGATTAAATGCCATGCGATCTACTCACACTACCCTTGCGATCGACCAGTAGATCGCGATCGACTATTGGGCACCCCTGCCCTACAACTTAGCAATTGCTTAGTAATTGGTAGATTATTAATATTATCAGGTAGCACAAGTGTCACTGTTTGCACTGTTCACGCAACCCAAGCTGAGTCGACCTAGGGGAGGCCCAGGACCGGTTCAGAAATTGATCACTGGTGTTGGTCGGGAGCGGGATTGAACTCGGCTTCGCAGCGCAGCGCCCTGAGCGCTGACCCACCGCTCACTGAGCGACGTTAATCGCTTTGCAGACTCATCCAAAGGACTTTAACACTACATGCAAGCTATTTGTTTCATCATACGTACGTTCATATGTCATGTCGGTATATGTATATATAATATGCACAAAATACATAATCGACATAAGATGTGTATGCTTATTTATGTATATACACGTTCGTGCCTCTTTACGTATATGCACTAGTGTGTGTGATTGTGTAGGCGAATGCGTTGGGTTTGTGTATTCTCCTCCGTTTTGCGTGGGTTTCCTCCGGCTCATCCGGTTTGTTTCCGCTACTAAAACAATATCCAGTGATTAGTAGTTCGAAGACATCGTCAATATATGGGATGCAATGTCTGACGAATGTTGGCGCCGGCTCACTTGCCTGGACGACTCCTCCCCCCCCTCTTCTCGAACATTTGTTAGTTGTGATGTTTGTGTGTTTGTCTTTGGTTGTTGTTGTTCCAGTTGTTGTTAAAAGTCCTCTCGGATCTTCCGCGTAAAACGGGCGGGAAAAAAAAAACTCGCTGAACGAAACTAATTTAAATGAAGTAACGTTATGAACAAAAACTCACATTTAGAATAATAACAAAGACAAAGATCCCCCGAGCCTTCAGAGACTGTAGGGTCAAGTGCCGTTCGCGAGGACCTATGAAGGTCGACACAGCACACGATTAGGTGGGTGACCAGCACCACGCTCGGCCGCCTTTGTCTCCCTAGTGGCAATGTTTACACACTGCGCTAGGTCCTTCTTTGAGGCTGAGTTAACCTAGGGGAGGCCCAAGATCAGTTCAGCAAATCGTCACTGGTGTTCGTCCTTAGCGGGGTTCGAACTCGGGTGGCCGGGTTGGTAGCCCAGCACGCTAACCGCTGGGCTACCGCTCCCCAATATACTAATACATGCACGTTACATTATAGAAGAATAAATGCACGTTACATTATAGAATAATAAATGCACGTTACATTATAGAATAATAAATGCACGTTACATTATAGAATAATAAATGCACGTTACATTATAGAATAATAAATGCACGTTACAACGCACAAATATTCGCTCAGTGTCGAAGAAAGTTCGATGTCATTGCTTCACTGCATTACACATTAATTCGGTATACAACAATATAAAAGCTGTATGGGATTAAACGGCACTCACAAGACATTTTGATCACTTGTACACATATATGTACGCGCTTAGAAACACTTTCAACACACGTGTGTCTATTCCGTACTGGAATAAACTTGTGCATGCAACATTTACACGTAAATGTATGCACACAAATATTCAGCGTGCAGCGTGCACAGTGTATGAAGTCTGATTATGGTTATTTATATGCACGCTTACATGTCAAATGATATACATATATACACACATATACATAAGAATAACAGTCATTCGCCGCTAAGTGGCGGCTTTGTCACCACGGCGCATGTGCCAGGCCAAGTGCACCTCATGTTAAGTGTTTCGCCAACAAGAAGTCACGGGACCGAGTTGCTATGGGCTGTCTGAATGAGATGACTGGCAGATGCCACCACCATACTCTGCCAACTCGCTCTTTTATCCGCCCGGCGCTCTGCTCATTGTTGTGAGCCTCGCTCCTCCGCCCTTCGTTGTTGTTGGAGGTCGACTGCTTCAAACTGCCCCGTAGCGTCCTTCACGATCTTCCTCCACAAAGGTCGATCTTGTCACCGCTGGTACCAGCCTTCAGAAAGTTCCACTCAGCTCCAGGTCCTCCTGCGCCACATCAGTCCATCTCTCTTACAGTCCGTGCCGTGCCTGTTTATAACAATAACAAACACACAGTAACGCGCTTACATATTGTACAGCTCACTTTGGTTTACCTGCACATTATATATTTACATATCTGAAAATATACACATAGATGTACAATAAAGTCAGAGATAGAGATCCCCTACAGGATATAACGACTGTTGGGACAAGTGCTCTGAGAGAGCGTCTATAAATGCCGATCCGGCACAGAACGGGGTGGGTGGCTAGCACCACACCCGGCCGTTTTTGTCTTACCAGTGCGGATGTCTATACACCGCGCCAGGTATTCGTTTTTCAGTCGATTTAGGGGAGGTCCAGGACCGGTTCAACAATTTGTCGCCGATGCTGACCGTGAGCAAGGAATCGAACTCGGATATCCAGGTGAGTAGTTCAGCGCGCTTACCGCTGCGTCACAGTTCGATGTTCGCATAGACAATTACTCAGCGCGCTGGTAGAAAGCTCTGTGCAGCGCTTTGTGACCCTCGAGTGAAAAGCGCTCTAAAAGTGCAACTATTATCATTAATACTCATACAGGGCGGCACGTTGGCCCAGTGGTTAGCGCTGTCGCCTCACAGCAAGAAGGGCCCGGGTTCGAATCTTGGTTCGGGTGCCTTTCTGTGTGGAGTTTGCATGTTCTCTCCCCGTGTCCGCGTGGGTTTTCGCCGGGCACTCCGGTTTATTTCCACAGTCCAAAAAACATGCTGCTGCCCTCAGTGCCCGGTGATGGACTAGCGTCGTATCGTAGGTATATCCATGCCTTGCGCTCTGTGTCTGCCGGGATAGACTGCGGCTCACCGCGACTCTGTACAGGATTAAGCGGTTCTGACAATGAGATGAGATGAATACTTGTACAAAAACACAGTTGCGCAGCCTACGCATGACTTTTTGGTGAAAGGCGCTTAAAAATGCCTTTCATTCATTCAGTCCCAGCCGCCGATTATTCCTGAAGGTCGTGGTAAAGCCGGGGTCTATCCCGTCAGACACGGCGTAGACTGAGGCAATTTAGTCAGCATGGCACTGAACCCATACAATACCCCGCGCAAACCCACGTGGATACGGGGAGAACACGCAAACTCCACGCCGGCACCCAAGCCGGGGTTTGAACCCGGACGCTTCTTACTGTGCGGCACTAACGCTACTCACTGCGCCGCCGTGCCGCTCCGATTTTAAATGTAAATGATTACTACGTGTACTATAATAGAGAGTACTCGATATGAGTAGAAGTACTCTGAATTTTTTGCGCAGTATCCTGAAAGAGTCTGAGCTTAAGCGATGGGAAATGCAGCGATGTCAGCCGCTGCTGACAGTAGTTATGCGGTGAGTAGCGCTGCCGCCTCACAGCAATAATGTCTCATCTCTTCTCATCTCATCTCATTATCTGAAACCGCTTAATCCTATATAGGGTCACGGTGAGCCGGAGCCTATCCCGGAAACACAGGGCGTAAGGCAGGAATACACCCGACGACGGGACGCCAGTCCATCGCCGGGCATTGCGGGACAATTTTTAGTCTGCGAGCCAATCAACCTATCCAGGAGCATGCTTTTGGACTGTGGGAGGAAACCGGAGTACCCGGCGAAAATCCACGCGGACACGGGGAGAGCATGCAAACTCCACACAGAAAGGCACCCGAGCCGAGAGATTCGAACCCGTGACCTTCTTGCTGTGAGGCGTCAGCGCTAACCACTGGGCCACCGCGCCGCCACAGCAATAATGTTCCGGGTTGGATTCCGGGCTCGGGTACATTCCTCTGTACAGTTTGCGTGTTCTCTCCGCGTGTCAGCGTGGGCTTTCGCCGAATATTCCGGTTTCCAACCACCGTCGTGTTGCTGCTACAAAAGTGAATTGTCGTGACTAAATTGCCCCCGGCGCCCTCAGATGTTGTAATTTGCTTACCCCTCCCCGCTGGACAACTGTTCAAATAGCTACATAGCTCAATGCTTCTTGCCAGCTTAAAAAAAGAACAGTCTCACCGAGCTGGAAGATTGGTAGGCTGGAGCGTAGGGGAATGGTATGATTATTATGCTCCTTCGTATCGGCACATATCTGCGAGTGGGTGGATCTGTCTCTGAGTCCGTGGATCTCTCGATGAGTCTATGGGTCTCTCCGTGAGTCCGAAAGTCTTGGTGTGAATCTCGACCTGTCATTTTTCGTATTTTTTATGTTGATGCACATGGCGTTCCAAATGACTTGTGACGCCCATTTCATAGTTTTTTTTTCCAGTTTGTAGTTTGTCATGAACCCATAAGCTCACCTACAAGCCGTTCTTCAATAGGACATAAACCCATTTCAGCAGTATGAAATAAATAAGGGTTATTTAAAACTGAAATTAACGAGCAAAGGAAAACAATGTTAGGGTTCGATTAAATGAGAGTTGCAAGACATGCACCACCCTGCTAGGCATGACGGCTACACTGGGGAGGTGATTAAGCTCGATTGTAGACTAGTGGTGTATTGCTGTGATGACGCCTTTTTGATGGAGTTGTCATATGTTCTACGGTTCTGTCCTGTGTGACCACGGTTGGCACATCCCGACCCGATTGTATCGACGCAGGTTTTCACGGCTCCGATTGCTCTCAAGAGCCGCTCTATTGAGACGGCCGTGTCGAGCGTTCCTCATATCTCCGTCACGATGTTTCGCCTCTCACGTGGAGACATCGTCAGGCGTCCACAGCAACTCCAGGGAGAAGCAACTCTGATGCACCCAGCGTTCCCCCTCCCTCACACGGAGCGGGGAGGGACGCTCGATATAGCCATCCCGAAACATCCTCGAATCATCATCAGTATCAATACCCGCTAAATCTTGGATAGGGTCGCTGGAGGCCGCAGCCTATCCCGGCAGACAGAGGGTACAAGGCGGGACTATGCCTAGGATGTGACGCCAGTACATCGCACGGCACAGGGGCAATTTACTCGACAGACTAATCATCCTAGGCAGCAGCATGCCTTTGTACGGTGGAAGGAAAACAGAGAATTCTGTGGAAACCCAAGTTTCTGTGGAAACCCAAGGGAGAGAACACGCAAACTCCACACAGAAATGCACCCGAGCCGGGAATCGAACGTGAGTGCTTCTTGCTGTGAGGCGCCAGCGCTAATCATTGCGCCGCCCAATCTGCTGATATTTGTTTTGAATGATTTCCCATTCGCACAATCTTTACCAACCATGAAGGAGCCGCGTGCGATGGCGTGGTTTTTGCAGCGTTCTCCCCGTCAGCGACAGGGGTCCCAATCCCTGCCGCATTGTCTTCAAACCAACTCCTTCCTTTCGGGGTTCACGTTGCCGAATGTAGTTTCCTTCACGACGTTTCGCCTCCTGCCTCGAAGAGGCATCTTACTCTTGGAGACTCATATGGCCTGAAGGAAGTCGCTGATGTGTTATCATCTTGAACTTCGAGACAATTCTATGGACAGCTATTAAAAGGGCTGCGTAGTTCGACGGTTCCTTCCAGTTTGGATTAAAAAAGCAAATGCTGACCGATTCACCGAAAGGCTCAGCATAGCCCGAATGTGTCTCCAATAAAGGCGGCAAGAAGTGCTGGCGACGGTTATCCCGAAAGAGCAGCTCTTTGAGAGTGATTCTAGAACGTGGAGAAGCGACAATCTTTACCCCAACAAAAACACTGTCATCAACTGCACACGTACAATCACGTCGGAGGCACACTATGGCGCGGAGGAAAGCATTCAATCACAAATCTAGGCGCGCACCCAGAGCCCATTGTGTCGCAATACACACGCGCACGAGCGCGCGTTATGCGCATGTCTGGTGTGCCTTAAACGGCGGGGAGACGGACGTTTTCCGGTTTGTGTGTGTGGGGGGGGGTCGCCCGGGTAACTCAATGAAACCTCATCTCATTTCATTGTCAGAACCGCTTAATCCTGTACAGGGTCGCGGTAAGCCGGAGCTTATCCCGGCAGACACAGGGCGCAAGGCAGGGATATAGCCACGATGGGACGCCAGTCCATCACCGGGCACTGAAGGCAATTTTGTCTGCAAGCCAATTAACCTATGCAGCAGCATGTTTTTTGGACTGTGGGAGGAAACCAGAGTGCTCGGCGAAAACCCACGCGGACACGGGGAGAACATGCAAACTCCACACAGAAAGGCTCCCGAGCCGAGATTCGAACCTGGGCCCTTCTTGCTGTGAGGCGACAGCGCTACGCACCGGGCCACCGCGACGCCCCATGGAAACCTGCAACGATGAAATGATAATGTTTCTGGATTTGCCGTGTCCGCGGCGAAAGCTGTGGAGCAGAGGAACGCGCAGCGACACGACTATCACTCGGTCGAGTGGCTATGGGAGAGCGAGTCTCATCGCACACGGCCACGCAGAAACCGGTACCGAAATCTACCGACTGTAATACCACGCGCTCCAGGGTGTCGCGGCTCAGTGTTATGAGAAACGTCGCGAAGGTGAGAGGAGGAACTCTCGACCCAGCTATCTCCAAAGAGCAGCCCTCCTCTGCGGGATTTTAAAATGGAAAGTTGGGGGTGCGTCTTATAATCCGGTACCTCTACGCGTGTACGGGGGGGGAGGGGAACATCACCACTAGGGAGACAAAAGCGGCCGGGCGTGGTTGTGGCCACCCACCCACTTGATCCTATAGTCCGTTAAGGCTTTACGGGGAGATCTTTAGGATTGTACATTGAGGAGGCCTTCGCCTCCGTTTCCTTTTCAAGAGCGCGGGCCGGAAAGGAAGAGGAGGAAACAGGAGAAGAGAGGCCGCCCCAGAGGAGACTTGCTAATTGGCTCTTAATCAGAGCACCACTTTAATATGCAAAGGCGTGCGACTTGAAAGCGCGTGTGGAACCATCCAATGGGGCGGCGAGCTGTCCCGTCTCTATAATAAGCGAGCATCAGTGAGCTCACGGCTCCCCGACCCTCTCACTACCTCCCCCCCCCCTCCCAACAGACCCACACCGACACACTGTGGGACTGTGAGCGTGTGTGTCGCGTCTGCCTGCCTGTCTACACGCGAGAGAAAACCTCTCTCTGTCTCCGTGGGAGATACCCTCTCGCTGTCCACGCGGCAGCAGAGCTCTCTGCCACACTTGGCGTTGTGCAGACATAGAGATCGGTAAGTGGTGGTTGCTCTGTGATCTTAAACCTTATACGATGCGTCACGCACACGACGCACTCGGTTGTGCGTGCAGCAGCGTGGGTCAGAAATGTCTGACACATTTTAAACTACGTTAAACGTAAATGCGTCGGTTATATCTGGCCCAGCCTGTGGAGCCTCACGTAAGGAAGTGCTTATCTTGAGTTTGTGCTCATTAAGAGCTTGTCACGCTGTGTTATGGGGAACGGTGGCTCAGCGGTTGGCGCGCTGGGCTACAAACCTGGCGTCCCGAGTTCTAATTCCGCTCACGGCCAACACCAGTGACGATTTTCTAAACCGGTCGTGGACCTAGCCTAAGTCAACTCCGCCTCAAATGAGTAACTAGTACAGTGTATAAACATTGAAACCAAGGAGACAAAGGCGGCCGGGCGTGGTGCTGGTCACTCTTCTTGTGCGCTGTATAGGTGCTCGCTAATTGCACTTGACCCTACAGTCTGTTAAGGCTATACGGGGATCTGTCTCTGTACACGCGAGGCGGTGTAAATACACCCGTATTACACGCACTCAGGGGGTATTCAAAGGGAGCATTAGGATTCATGATCAGTACGGTATCGCGGATGGTTCCATTGCTACGGGACACCCTGTGTGTAAGGTTGTGGTTGCGCAATTGGCGGGGGTCTATATATCGACTACTTGCATCGGGGGGTTATCATACGCGACGTTGCGTGCGCGTTCCGATCGAGCATCCTATAGGGCTAGCGTTACATGTGATTGATATCGTTACATGTAATTGATATCGTTACATGTGATCGCATTATAAATCTGTCGATAGACCATTGGGGGCGGCGCGGTGGCGCAGTGAGTAGCGCTGCTGCCTCACTAGGGCGGCGCGGTGGCGCAGTGAGTAGCGCTGCTGCCTCACAGCAAGAACGGCCGAGTTCAATTCCGGGCCGTTACGTGTGGCTTTTCAACGGGTACTCCGTTTTCCTCCCACAGTCCAAAAGACACGCTGCTGCCTCTGTTAATTGGCCTGCTGAGTAAATTGCCTCTCCCCAAAAAAGTGTGCCCTGCGATGTACCGGTGTCACATCCCTTGGTATAGCCCCGCCTTGCGCCCTCTGTCTGCCAGGATTGGCTGTATGTGCATGAGTAAGCGGGTACTGATGCTTAACTCAATTAAACCGATACATGATTGGGATCATAGATACCACACGTTGCTTGCTACTTCAGAAACCGTGTTATAGATCATTAGGGAAGAGTAAGAAGTTGAGGAAACCGTGACCCCCATTTTACTATATATAGTTTTATGCACATGGGTGGAATATGAGAAACACGCAGGGTGTGTGAACTCGTATGAACCATACAAAACGAGTGTGTATTTAAAATATTAAATAATTACATGTATATACTAGCGCCTTTCACCAGAGGCCCTAATGCACTTATGGAAAGAGAGAGGTTGGAGGGAGGCAGCTATCCTGTCAGACGGCGCCAACCCGCCAGACACATCACAAATATGCTAATGGAATCGGCCAATTAATTAATGGATGATTGTTGGTTGCGAGAAGAACGGAGAAGCCGGAGGAAACTCAAACAGAACAGGGGGAGAGAACACAAACGCCACGTCAAAAAAGGTGTTTGAGGTAACGGGAGCCGGAACCGCCTCGAGCAGTGCCTTCTTCCCTCTGTGAGGAGGCGGAGGAGGCGTGGATGTTACCACTCCACCACTTGACGCCGAAAGGGAGGCCACACCACATGGGCCCACTCTGTACATGTTTACCTGTTTGTACGAGAAGTGATCTGTAGTCGATAATAATAGTACAAGTAGTAGACTACTGCTGGACGGACACAGCCCGCTTATACAGAGCGACCCGATTTCGATTCCCACTTACGGGAATCGAAATCTGGGCCTCCCCCTAGGATGACTCGGCCTCAAATGAGCGCCTCGTTCAGTGTGCAAAGATCGCCACCGGGGAGACAAAGGCGATTGGAAGTGGTGCTGGTCACCTACTTCCTTGTGTACCGTGTCAACCTTCATAGGTGCTCGCTAACGCTACTTGGCCCTAGAGTTCGTTAAGGCTATACGGGGGATCTTTGCCTCGTGATACTAATAGTACTTGTAGTTAGTAAGTTACTGCTGTATGGACAGAACGCGTTTTACAGAGCGCTGAGCTGTGATGCGGACATACAAACCACAGTTGTTCATCTTACAAGAGGAAGAAACCATGCGTCGCCCCATCAACCCAGAGTATCGGCATTATCTTCATGAGGATCAACAGTTTGAGATGTACACTGACTCACTGTGGCCTCTTGGCCACAATAATTACATTAGTGCGAAGCAGACAGACCTCTCTCCAGGTACCATATTCTATAGGACGTTGGTGACAATTGTCTTCTACAAATCTCTGATCTTTGAACTTCTAAGAATGTCCACTTTTGACACGTTCGTTCATTTCGAGAAATTCTTGGCATAAGTCAATCTCTCATCCACGATATCTCTTTCCTTCAAAAGTTTGCAGTTATAATCAGATTTTCATTTTCCTCTTTCCTCATAATATTCTTCGAGAAACGTTGACTGTAATGTCGTTCAACATATTCCTTCTAAGTCCCATTTTTGACATTTCTTCATTTGAGTTGTGACTTGTCCAGGATACCTTCAAAATACGTCGAAAAAAACACATTTAAGTTGCTTCAATTCTCCATTTTCCACACACCACGTACATAGTGTATTATTAGTATTGTTTCAGCGAATGTACCCAGTAAGCTTGCACGCTCTGAATACGGGATTCCTGCGACTCAACAAACTTCGAACTGACCAACGTAACAACGTACGGCACTTGGACCTGGGCGGGAATGTTATTCCGAGAGTGAAAATCCCAGAGGGAATGCCCTATGGAGAAGTATGTGCGCGTGCGTTAGACATCGCCACTAGGGAGACAAAGGCCGCCGGGCGTAGTGCTGTCCACCTACCTCTTCGTGTGCCGTGTCGGCCTTTATAGGCACTACTCACTTGTCATTACGGGCTGCTACGGCTATACGCGCCATCTTTGTCTTTTGTTGGCGATCACGCCGCTCCACTCGCTGCGTGGAGCGACGCTGTCGCCTCGTAGCAAGATAACCCGGGTTCGATTCCCGGCAGGGGTGCCGCCTTTCTATGTGGAGTTTCTGGGTTCTGTCGCCGTGTCCTCGGGGGTTTTTGTCGGGTACTCAGGTTTACCCCCACAGTCACGCACAGACATGCTGCCTAGATCAGTTGCCCCGACTAAATTTCCACCCCGCCGGACAACTGTTAAAAAGAGCTACACATAGCTCAACGGATCCTTCCAGCGGGCGTGGAAGAGGTGGAGGAGGAGGAAGAGGTGGAGGAGGTGGAAGATATGGATTCATTTCTCCCGCATTTGAGCACCTGGCACGCTGCACCATCCCCCCTCCCCCCCGGCAGGGCTGCGGCGAGTGACGCGGATCGAGCGGCGATGAGCGGCGTCGCCGAGCTGGGCGCCGATGCGGCGGCCGCGTCGTCGTCGTCCCCGCGTCTCGAGCACCTGCTGAGCGCCGTGGAGCGCGAGTCGCGGGCGGGCAGCGAGAAGGGAGACCCAACGGAGCGGGAGCTGCGCGTGGCGCTCGAGGAGCGAGAGCTGTGGGAGCGATTCAGCGAGCTCACCAACGAGATGATCGTCACCAAGGCGGGCAGGTGGGCGCGGTGGGGGGCGGCAAGGTAGAGGGGGGGCACCGGGGGGGGGGGTCACGGGGGAAGGGCACGAAGGAGGGGAGGGGAGTGAAGGACATCGGGAAGGGGGACACGAGAGAGGGGGCTGGGAGCATCGAGGATGTGGGAGGGGCACGGGACAGGTTTGAGTGGGGGCACTAATAGCGCCAATTTAGATCGACGATAAAGAGATGTTTATTATTATTACAGCAGAAAGTACCCAGTGAGTTTGCAAGCTCTCGATACGAGATTCCTGACACAACAAACGTCTCAACTGACCGACGCAACAATGCGAAAGACCAAACGGTAGCAGTTGCAGACAGTAGCACACACTCGCAGACACTAGCACGAGCAGCATAACAACAACAAGCGTCATTCGCCACTAAGTGGCGGTGAGGTCACCACGGCGCCTGTGCCAGGCCATATGCACCTTGAGGGCACGTGAATTGTGGAAGGCTCGCCGACAGGAAGTCACGGGACAGACAGGTGTTATGGGTTGCCTGACTGAGATGACTGGCAGATGCACCACCTATGCTCCCTACTGTGCGAACGTGCGGTGTTTTAGCCGCTCAACGCTCCACTTGTTGTGAGTGTCGCTCCTCCGCCCTCCGTTGTTGTTGGAGGGTGACTGCATCTAACAGCCCCGTAGCATCCTTCATGATCCTCCTCCACAGAGGTCGATCTTGACACCACTGGTACCAGTCTTCAGCAAGTCCACTCAGCTCCAGGTCCTCCTGTGCCACATTATTCCATCTCTTCTCTAGCCCGTGCTGTGCCCGTTTTGCCCCCTCTATCCGGCCAAACAGCAACTGCTTGGGCGTGTGGTTGCTGGGCATGCAGGCTACATGACCCAGCCACCACAACCTCGCCTGCTGGAGAAGCTCACCAATGGAACTTTGCCCAGATCTTTCGAGAATAAGTGAGCTCCTCACTCAATCTAACCTGGTTAAACCCAAGATGGATCATAGGCAGGCCAGCTGGAAAGATGCAAGACGGTGCAGATATTTAACCAGGGGGGTCCACGTTTCGCAAGCATAGAAAAGAGAGGGCATGATTGCAGCTAAGAAGACCCGAAGCTTCGTGTGAAGCGACAGATCAGGCAGTTACCACAGTGTTACGTAGCTGATGAAACGATAACGCTACCCGACTGATTTGGAGCGAGGTCTTCGCTGTCAAACCAGAACCGGCCATAAGCACACTGCCTAAGTATGTAAACTTCTCCAGTCTCCACAACTGCCCCATCACTCATGGAGAGCTGAGGAGGTGGAGCATTAGGTGGCACTAAATACCCAGACAGGTGCTTGGTTTTGGTGGAACTGATGGTAACTCCTCAGAATGAGTAGCAATCACCAAATCATCGGCATAGATAACATGGTTGGCCAATAGGGAGCCACCCCTTAACCACACCTGGGCATCGATCAGCCTCCCATTGTTCCTGTACTAAATGGCAATTCCATTGGAACATACATGGAAAGCCTCTCAAACAACGTGGTCAAACAAGATGTTGAATAATGTGGGAGCCAAAGGGCATCCCTGTCGCACCCCAAGGTGAACAGGGAATGGCTCTGACTCCCGACCACGTAGCTTTACCCGGGCTTGCTCACCCTCATGAAAGTCCTTAATGATGGTGAGCAGCATGTCAGGGACTCTGAAAACACGAAGAACTATCCACAGCACTGGCCTACTGATGGTATCGTACGCCTTGACCAGCTCAATAAAGCAGAGATGCAGGTTCTATTGGAATTCCTTACACCTCTGCTGTAGCAACTTGACAGAGAATATGGCGTCTGTGCACGACCACCCCAGCCTGAAATAACAGTGGGGTTCCGTAAGCCTCTCCTCAGTGTGCCTGGCAAGGCGATGTTGAATAATCCTTGCCAGGACCTTTCCCGGTACACTGAGGAGCGAGATGCCCCTGTTTTTATTACAATCAGTGCGGTCCCCCTTCTTAAAGAGGTGGACCACATGGCATCCTTCCATTCTTACGGTACTCTTCCTCTGCTCCAGACGGTTTTAATGCTGTAATACAGGGCAGTCTGCAGACAAGCACCACCTTCCCTCAGCATTTCGCTTGGAAGATCATCTCTGCCTGGTGCTTTTCCTGGTCACAGCCTCTGGATCGCCCTACATAGTCCTCTGTAGGTGGCATTTCTGCCAGCCACTCACAGGGTGTGGCTACTCCTTCCATTATCTTAGGCACCGCTTCCCAGGAGGGTCACCCTCATGTTGTACCACGGTGTTATCTCAGCCGGGGGGGTTCCCCTTCCCCAAGACCTACAGAAATGCTCCGCAAATCTGCAAATTTGTTCCTGGGGGTCAGATCGGATCACCATTTTCCTTTTTAATAAGGGTTATCGATGCAGCATTGCAAGTCAATCGTTTGATAGAACTAAAGAGTACTTTTTGATCACGGGCTACCGAGGCAGACTCCATATCCTCAGCAGCCCTTGACCACCACTCGTCCTTGCATCGCCGCACAGTTCTCCAAACCTCCTAGCGAAGGCTGCGGAAAACCTCTTCGTTGTCGGGCGTTGGATGTTGCAGGCGGTGGGAGTGGACCTGCCGTTTTCGCTCGGCTAGCTTGAACACCTCTTCCATCAGTCAGGGTTTCTGGGGAGGTCTGGACCGTGTACCCAATGCAGCTATTCCAGCTGCATGAGCCACAGCCCTAAACCTCACCCAATTCCTCTCGGCATCAGGAGGAGTAGAGAACGATAGCCCCAGCTGCAAACGATGATGAAATTCTCTTTTACAGCTTTCATCAACTTGCCGAGACCAGGCAACTTTGGATTTGAATGGGATCCTTGGTGCATGCCCACCTCTGCTGTGCAAGAGTGGCAGGTGGATCTTAGAGATATCAAGCAAATGGTCAGAGGTCAGATAAGCTCCTCAGTAGGTCCTGGTGTCAAGGATATGGGCCCGCATCCACTGCTCCTTCAACATGTAGTCCAGCAGATGGTCTTGCTTGGACCCGGCATGCACCCAAGATGTGTAGATGCGCCGATGACAGAACAGCATGTTGGTTATTACGAGCCCATGGGCTGCACAGAAGTCTCACAGCCTCCTACCAATGTTGTTGAGCTGATCTGGCCCATGACTTCCAATCATTCCAGCCCAGATATCTGCATCATGCCTCACTCGGGCATTAAAGTCACCTAGCAGGATGACTCTATTGGAGGGGCAACTTTAGCCAACACCTGGGACAGGAGGTCATAGAAGGCATTTGACTCATCGGCCATGCCTGCATCCCTCCACTGATGTTTATTTTCAGTGGGAGTGTAAGCCACCACCATCCCTTGCCTTCCATTTATAGGGAGGCAAGCCCACAGTAGCCTGAGACTCACAGGTTCCTACACCTCACCACCAAATTCCCACACTCCCTTCATTCTTTTATTTGGAAGAAGATCCACTCCCTATTGCTTGGCAATTTCCAGTCCTGAATAGAGAATTGTCTACCAATCCTGCTGACTGGAGCCAAAACCAGTTCACCTGCCCTCCTGTATCCTACAGAGGTCCAGGCAGTACCGGTCCAACTCCCGACAGAGTAATGGGAACCTCTCCTCCGCAACGCGCGTTCGAAAATTTCACGTGGCCATACGCAGCGGCTTTTTGATATTTCTGGTGGAATCCAGGGGGTGGGAACTCAGTCTCCTGGCTCCACCAAATGTGGTTTGGCCAAGACACGTCATGAGTGCCTATGACCCCGGGCTCTACGGCATGGTCACTAGCTCAGCACCGGTAGCAATACTCACACCTGTCACATGGGTCGATTACTGGGCAGCGATATGCGACAGCTTCATCGTGCAAAAGCATAAATGCAAAACAAACAAGTATGACTGGTGGTGTACTCATTCATATGCATTAGGCAGGTCACGTTTGGTGGGGTGCTCAGATAATTCTCTGTGACTCTGAGCTCTCATCTGCTCAGACGGATTCCCTGTGACTCTGGGCTCTCATCTGCTCAGATGATTCACTGAATCAATGGGATCGCCTCTTATCAGCTAATTTACTGTGACTTTAGGCTCTCATCTGCTTAGATGTTTCGGTGTGTCTCTGGCCTCTCATCTGCTCAGATGATTCCTTGTGACTCTGGGCTCTCATCTGCTTAGATGATTCACTGTATATCGGGGGTCTCCTCTTGTCAGCTAATTTACTGTGACTCTAAGCTTTCATGGCGGCGCGGTGGCCCAGTGGTTAACGCTGTCGCCTCACAGCAAGAAGGTCCCGGGTTCGAATCTCTCGGCTCCGGTGCCTTTCTGTGTGGAGTTTGCATGC
>JAZEWT010000009.1:16003878-16022172 GCA_036362905.1 Mordacia mordax | reverse complement strand
GCCAAAGCTGTGACCACCTCCCAGAATCAGTTCAAAACTCGACAGGACGACCTGCGGTCTAGGTGCGGTGGTGGGAGTCGCGCCAGGGTGATGTCGAGGAGCACGGGGGTTGATGGGTCATGCAGAGATGGGGAGCTGTAGGTATAGGGAGCTCCCGTCGGCAGCTGATGCGGTCAAACATCGCGGGGCGCGTCGCGGCCCAAAGCTTTGGAAGCGAGGGTGGTGGATCACATTTGTGGAGGTGGCCAGGGGCTGGCAGCGTAGCAAGCGGGTTCATGAGATCATTTGTGTTCACGCTTTGATATTTTAATCTCGAGATTAATCTGAGGTCCGTTTCATGATACTCCGCATGGCAAGATTAGTCAACCTTATAAGAGTTATGGAGTTGTGAGAGTTAACCTCCACGCATGTGACAAGGCATTCTCACAATTAAAAATCCGATTCACTAAAACAACTCATTAGCGTGGCGGCCTCTAGTGGCTACAGAAATGATAGGAACAGATTAACTACAACATTAATTCAGTATGAATACCCGCTTAATCCTGCACAGGGTCGCGGGGGTGGGGGGAGCCTATCCCGGCCGATAGAGGGCACAAGGCGGTGGAATACCGAGGATGTGACGCCAGTACATCGCAGGGCACACTTTTTTGGGCAATTTACTCAGCAGGCCAATTAACCTGGGCGGTAGACAGTAACTGAAGGTTGATTTGATTCGTGTACAGTGGGTCTAAGTCTAAGCATAAATATTATTTGATAAGTCGATGGATCATAACACATATCATGTGTTTCGATAACATATTCGAAGGAAATAAGACATTTGTACTATTGTAATGATGTAGGTTTTCATGGTTCGATGCATGATTGCTCCGAAAAGCTGCTCTCTCACGGATAAATCAGCAACAGCAGCACATAGTGTAGATAAACAGGTACGAGTACTAGCAGCCATCCGCCATAAAGGTCCAAGATTAATTCGTGAAACAATTGAGATTCACAAGACAGGAAAGACAATGAACCGCAAACAAGAAATTAATATAAAGCTCAGCCAAACCTGGAGGCCAGTTATTGAAGTCAGTAATGCACAGATATAGAGCTATGGGGTGTGGACATCAGAGGGGGGTCACAAGGTGTGTGGGAGGTTCTTTCATGAGATGCAAATAAGGGGACTAGCTACAGACAAAGCAGGAAGGGGTTATCGCAGTTCCGGGGTGTGAATAGGACAAGGAGATGAGTGTTAATGTGATTCAGATGTAGACCCCGTACAACAAAAGATGACTCAACACATACACAGTACCCACATATATATCGGGGTAACAGGCATTACACACACATACTGCGCCTGAGGATGCCTCCAACGAGTGAGGCGAAACGTCGCGAGGAGAGGAGAGAGAGCCATCGACGCGGCTGTCCCGAGAGAGCAGCTTTTCGGAGCAATCATCATTTGTACGATCGTAATGGTCATCGATAGTGTTACAGTCTCATCTCATCTCATTGTCTGAAACCGCTTAGTCCTATACAGGGTCACGGTGAAGCCGGAGCCTATCCCGGAAACACAGGGCGTAAGGCAGGAATACACCCGACGACGGGACGCTAGTCCATCGCCGGGCATTGCGGGACAATTTTTTTTTAGTCTGCGAGCCAATCAACCTATCCAGGAGCATGCTTTTTGGACTGTTGGAGGAAACCGGAGTACCCGGCGAAAACCCACGCGGACACGGGGAGAACATGCAAACTCCACACAGAAAGGCACCCGAGCCGAGAGATTCGAACCCGGGACCTTCTTGCTGTGAGGCGACAGCGCTAACCACTGGGCCACCGCGCCGCCCCATTGATAAAGTAAAAAAGTAAAATAAACCCTGTTATAATCACGAACGTTCCTTAAAGATTCCAGAAAAAGACAGTGAAGGAATGTTGTACTGTACTCATTTCACGTTGCCGGCGCTAAACCAGCGGTGAAATGTCCACATTGTCATTGCAGACGCAGCCTTTTTTTTCAACTGGTAAGGCTCATTGAGCGACGCAGCCTGCATATGATGACAATAGACAGTGGTGAGTTCAAATATTTATTACAACACGAGGCAGTTCGATTGCCGCCTCAGGCGCATTACTGTGTAGAGATCATGTGTTCTTCCTTGTTTCTTCATGGGTTTCCTCCGGGATCTCCGTTTTCCTCCCACAACTAAAAAGCGCTCGTTAATTCATTGGTTGACTCCCCCCCCCCCCTTCTGCGCGGTTTATTGGCGTCTCCCTGTCTCGACCATAATCAGGTGTGGCATTTGCGCGGCGCGTTAAGCCATTGCATTACTGTTTTTTGTTATTAATTTTACTCAAGCCTTAGAGATGATGGGCTGAGTTAACACACTAACTACTCTACCAGGGTTTAAGCAGCTTCACGAGTCGATGGCAGCACACGACGAGTGTTGTTAGACTGCACACGGCTGTGCAAGACCGCTGAAGGATCTCGCCAAAATGTGTGATGTTGGTCAGTCAGTATCGGCGGCGCGGCGGCGCGGTGGACCAGTGGTTAGCGCTGTCGCCTCACAGCAAGAAGCACCCGGGTTCGAATCTCGACTCGGGTGCTGCTTTTTGTGTGGAGTTTGCATGTTTTCCCCGTGTCCGCGTAGGTTTTCGCCGGGCACTCCGGTTTTCTCCCACAGTCCAAAAAACATGCTGCTACGTAGGTTGATTGGCTCGCAGGCTAAATTGCCCGCAGTGCCCGGTGATGGACTCTGTCTTGCGCCCTGTGTCTGCCGGGATAGGCTTCGGCTCACCGCGAGCCTGTAAAAGGAAAAAGCGGTTTATGACAATGAGATGAGATGCGGTCAGTCAGTATAAATTCCCGCTTAAACATGTACAGGGTCACGGGGGCCGGAGCCTATCCCGGTAAACATGGGGCGCAAGGTGGGGCTATACCCAGGATGTTACGCCAATACATCGCAGGGCACTTTTTGCGGGGCGCAATTTACTCGGCAGGCCAATGAACCTCCAGGCAACAGCGTGTTTTTGGACGGTGGGAAGAAACCGGAGTACCCGACGAAACCCTAGGCGGACACTGGAAGAAACACGCAAACTCCACACAAAGGCACCCGGGTCCTTCTTGCTGTGAGGCAGCAGCGCTGCTCACTGCGCCACCGTGCTGCCCAAATTGGCGACGCCAGCAATTAGTTTATTTATTAACCATTTGATTTTATGCATTGTTGCGTTGGGCAGCTCTAGAGCTTGCAAGCTCACTGGGTACTTTCTACTGTAATAATAAACATCCGTCATCTAGTGTTGGGCAAAAGCCAGTGTTAGAGATATGAGCCAGTGTTAGGGATAGGAGCCAGTATTCGACAGGAGCCAGTGTTAGAGATGGGAGCAAGAGCTAGAGATAGTAGCCAGTGTAATGGATAGGAGCCAGTGTTAGAGGCAGGAGCCACTGTCAGACACGGGAGCCAGTATTGTGTTGCCGGAATTCCTACATCCAGAGCTTGCAAGCTCACTGAGTACTTTCTGCTGTAATTATAATACTCATCTCTCTGGCAGGAGCGCTGCATGTTTACGTGCAGTCTGCGAGGAACCTCCCGTCATTTGCGGATTATAAGACGCACTGTATTTCCCTCTTAATACGAGATGGTCTGCGTCTTATAATCCGGAGGTTGAGAGCGGTGTGCGAGTGACAACGCTTCTAGAGCTTGACACCGGTATGAACCGAACTTTTTTCGGGCGCCTTATAATCGGAGCAATCTCATCTCATTATCTGAAACCGCTTAATCCTATATAGGGTCACGGTGAGCCGGAGCCTATCCCGGAAACACAGGGCGTAAGGCAGGAATACACCCGACGACGGGACGCCAATCCATCGCCGGGCATTGCAGGACAATTTTAGTCTGCGAGCCAATCAACCTATCCAGGAGCATGCTTTTGGACTGTGGGAGGAAACCGGAGTACCCGGCGAAAACCCACGCGGACACGGGGAGAGCATGCAAACTCCACACAGAAAGGCACCCGAGCCGAGAGATTCGAACCCGGGACCTTCTTGCTGTGAGGCGTCAGCGCTAACCACTGGGCCACCGCGCCGCCCAGATGTTAATGCTGTAGTATAAAATATGTCTGTACAACGTTACGGTTGTAAAACACTTTACTCGTGCAGAAAAGCATGCAGTCAATCAGTTTTTTTTTATTTAAGATGGAAGGAACCGTTGAGCTGTGCAGCTCTTTTTAACAGTTGTCCAGCGGGCAGGGGTAATGAAGTTACAACTCAGGGCACCGGGGGCACTTTAGTCAGGCAACATTGTCACAATAAATACAAAAATATTCCTGAAAGGTCAAGTTGCTGTTGTTTGTTCAATATTAAGGACGAAGCCTATCACTGTCATCGGACAACTGTCCATCGATTTGTAGCCATTATTTTACTTTAATTGATCTACTCTGATGTTATTGCTGATATGCCGTTCTCTCCACAGCTCTGTGCAGCGCTTTGCGACCCTCTGGTGAAAACCGCTCTAGAAGTGCAATTATTATTATTAAAGGTGGATACTGCACCAGCAAACAGTATACAACAATTTATTCATGATATATCCTGAATAATTACTTTGTAATGATGTAGGTTTTCACGGCTCGATGCACGATGATTGCTTCCAAAAGCTGCTCTTTCACCTGAGGATGACTTCAACATGATAGGCGAAACGTCGTGAAGGAGAGAGGGGGAGCGATCGACGCGGCTATCCCGAAAGAGCAGCTTTTGGAAGCAATCATCATAATTACTTTATAATACTGGATCAATGCTGCTCATGTATTCACTCCCAGAAGGACGAAAGGCCGATATGAGTTACGTAAATATAACTCTTATTCTTTAAATGGAGAGGCAAATAATATGCGAAATGCACATTAATCACCTATCTAATCTCACCTCATTGTCAGTAACCGCTTATTTTTGTACAGGGTCGCGGTGGGTCGGAGCCTATCTCGGCAGACACAGGGCGCAAGGCATGGATATACCAACGATGGGACGCCAGTCCATCCCGGGCACCGAGGGCAATATAGTCTGCAAGCCAATTAACCTATGCAGCAGCATGTTTTTTGGACCGTGAGAGGAAAGCGGAGTACCCGGGCAAACCCACGCGGACATGGGGAGAACATGCAAACTCCACACAGAAAGGCACCCGAGCTGAGATTCAAACCCGGGACCTTCTTATTGTGAGGCGACAGCACTACCCACTGGGCCACCGTGCCGCCCTAATTACCTATTTTTGGTATTTATTAGTTTCTACTGCAACGAGACTTATTATTAAATATTTACACGGCCGTAAACTTTAAAGGGCTTGCATACGTTCGAGTCGATGTAAAGACAAAATCGAGTCTATTGATGTAGGTTTCCACGGCTCGATGTAGAATTCCTCCGGGGAAACGTGATTTGGGGACAGACGTGGCGAGCGAATTTCGCTTGTCTTTAATGACGTTTGGCCTCCTTCGTTTGAGGCATCTTAAGCGACAAGAGCTGAGCTGTTGATCTGTGCCTGCTCATGAACATTTCTTTACTTCCTTTATTTGTTGTAACAAATATTTTGTTATTTGATGTTCTTTATTGATTTATCTGGCGGCACGGTGGCCAAGTGGGTCGCGTCGAATATCGGCTCGGGTGCCTTTCTGTGTAGAGTTTGCATGTTCTCTCCCCGTGTCCGCGTGGGTTTTCGCCGGGCACTCCGGTTTCCTCCCACAGTCCAAAAAACATGCTACTGCATAAGTTAATTGGCTTGTAGACTAAATTGCCCGCAGTGCCCGGTGATGGACTGGCGTCCTATCGTGGGTGTAACCCTGCCTTACGCCCTGTGTTTCCGGGATAGGCTCCGGCTCACCGTGACCCTACATACGATTAAGCGGTTTCAGATAATGAGATGAGATATGCAAATATCATTATTAAACAATACGTGTTACTGTGCTGCTCCCTGCTGACAACCCAGCCCCATCGCGATCTATAGCACCTGTTATGCAGAGTGGTGGTCATCCACCAAAGTACTATGCAGGCTCAACTCGGTTTAGCTTTATCGGGTCTACATTTCAGCAGCTGACTGAATAACAACCTGACTCTTGATTGTATGGCGCCACCTCGTGTACCCAGTGAAGGAAACCCGAATTTACACACGGCAAGTGCGGTTGTGCACGGACGGGGGTGGGTAGCGCTGTCTCCCCACAGTAAGAAGTACCCCGGTTCGATTCCCGACTAGGGTGCCTTTCTGTCTGGCGTTTGCTTGTTCTCCTCATGTCCGCGTGGATTTTCGTTGGGTATTCCGGTTTCTTTCAACTGTCCAAAGACACGCTGCTGCCTAGATTAATTGGCCTGCTGAGTAAATTGCCCCCAACGCCCTGCGATGTACAGGCGTCACAACCTTGGTATAGCCAAGCCTTGTGGCCTCGATCTGGATAACCTCCGCCCCCCCGCGACCCGCTACAGCATTAAGCAGGTATATATCATGATGATTATGGGTGTTTATTGCGCGAGTTGACAACGATGTAAATCGGCACACACATCCTTGTCTTTTAAGAGACGCTGTGTCCTATCAGATCCTCCGAACATTGACAATAACCTTTCCTGCTCTCTCGGGACAGCCGCGTCGATCGCTCCCTCTCCCTCCATCGATCGCTCCCTCTCCCTCCATCGATCGCTCCCTCTCCTCCCTCCATCGATGGAGAGAGAGGGCGCGATCGACGCGGCTGTCCCGAGAGATCAGCTTTTCGAAGCAATCATCATGCATCGAGCCGTGAAAACCTACATCATTACAATCACCTTTCCGATGCATATTTGTTGTCGGATCCATGTGTGAAGGACAATGCGATACTGAAGCTGGGGATAGGAGCCGTGACTCGCGTTTTACGCGGTCTGGCCAGTGGCGCAGGGCGATTGTCCAGCAAGGAAAAGGCTTGGGTTTTAATTTAAAATGTGGACGAGGAAGGTAATCCTATTGATGGGGGAAAGGAGGTGGATGAAGGGAGAGAGTGGGGGATTCAAAGGGGGACTGCAGAACAATTAGAGGGTCTTGCTGGAAAACTCTGATGAGGGAGGGCCATTGCTACCTCTATCACTTGAACAATAAAATGTTCTTGTTTTTAAATTGCTATAGTCTCCGTGTGCTCCTCACACAGTGACCTGGCCCCAGAGTGTCGCGGCGTAATTCCCTGCAAACTTCCCTGCCTCGCCGCCCTTCCCAGCGGCAGAGACTAACCAGTGTCGCTTTGTCGGACACCAACGGTCCTTGTCATATACAGATAACTGTACTGCACTGAGCCATAAGAACGTGGAATTTTCCACCATAGAAATAAGAACGATGAAGGCAACTCGTCGCTAGATGGCGCTCGAACATCGGTAACAGCGACACCGACAAAATAACCTTTATCAGTCTCATCTCGGGGCGGCGCGGTTGCGCAGTGGTTAGCGCTGACACCTCACAGCAAGAAGGTCCCGGGTTCGAGTCTCTCGGTTCGGGTGCCTTTCTGTGTGGAGTTTGCATGCTCTCCCCGTGTCCGCGTGGGTTTTCGCCGGGTACTCCGGTTTCCTCCCACAGTCCAAAAGCATGCTCCTGGATAGGTTGATTGGCTCACAGACTAAAATTGTCCCGCAATGCCCGGCGATGGACCGGCGTCCCGTCGTCGGGTGTATTCCTGCCTTGCGCCCTGTGTTTCTGGGATATGCTCCGGCTCACCGTGACCCTATATAGGATTAAGCGGTTTCAGATAATGAGATGAGATGAGTCTCATCTCATTGTCAGAAAACGCTTAGTCCTGTACAGTGAGACGGAGCCGATCCCGGCAGACACAGGGCGCAACACTGGGACATCCCCACGATGGAACGTCAGTCCATCACCGGGCACTGAGGGCAATTCAGTCTGCGAGCCAATCAACCTATGCAGCAGCATGTTTTTGGACCGTGGGAGGAAACCGGAGCGCCCGGCGAAAACCCACGCGGACACGGGGAGAGCATGCAAACTCCACACAGAAAGGCACCCGAGCCGAGATTCGAACCTGGGTCCTTTTTGCTGTGAGGCGACAGCGCTGCCCACTTCGCCACCGTGCCGCCCTACCAAACTAAATATTGCAAGTTATTTATTACCGCTTTGTGACCCTCGGGTGAAAAGCGCTCCATAAATGCAATGATTATTATCCTCTTTTTTTTCCACTGCGCAACCGAATCGTGCCAGGGGGCCGTGCCAAATCGGTAAGGCGTTCTGCTTGGCAGATAAATTGGGAGGTTTTAAAAAATACATGTTTTCTTTAAGCCTAGTGTGTGTTAGACTGCACAAATATGCAGGGAATAATTCATCTCTCAGAAGTGCTCTTCACAGCTGTTATTTAATGTCATTGTGGGAAGCGTATTATCCTTTGTCGACATTTAGCCTCCATCAAAAACAAAGTTATTGCTGCTGATTTTCCGTCCTAGTGCCGTTGTTGTTGGTTTGCCGCTCTCCCTGCAGCTCTGTGAAGCGCTGTGACTCTCGGGTGAAACGCGCTCTATAAATGCAATTATTATTATTATCATTACCGAGTCTCAAGAAAATAGTGACGAGATTTCAGTATTACGGTGTTTGACCAATTCTGACAATGAGTGGCATATGAGAGGGACCCAGATAACCCGGAAAAAGCCAACACATTCAAGGGGGTGGTACTCAACACTAACATCACCTGGCCAATGCTCAGCCACCCACCTACAGCACCCGCTGTATAAAATTAATAATTTAACGCCTGATTATGCATCCAACGTGGGTGGCGAAACGCCGCGAAGGCGAGAGAAGGAACACTCGACACGGGTATCTAGAAAGCACAGCTATGGAGAGTAATTAAAATACATCGAGCCGTGAAAACCTACATCAGTACATAGTTGACGTTTTTAAAAAACGGTTCACCCGAAGGTTGCAAGGTGCTGTAGAGACCAGTTGACAGTTGTTAATAAAGTTTGAGGGAATCACTGGCTTAGATCAGAGAATCTTAATCTTTTGGATCTCAATGCCCACACGGGTATGATCTTCACGGACCATTAGGTGGAACTGGCAGCCTCACCGATTGCTTCCCACCGATTGACAATGACCGGATAAGATGGTTCGTAGTGAATCCCAGTGTCATGTACGTCATCCCTGCCGCTGAGTAAAGGATCAGGAGGAGGATCTCATAGCACTGGGAATGTTAGTTAGTTTGTACTTAAGCCGGAGGAAACCGTCAAGCTGTGGAGCACTGAGTCGTGCTGTCGCATCACAGCAAGAAGTCCCGGATTTTATTCTCGGCTCGGATGTCTTGCAGTGTGGAGTTTTGGGTATTCTTCCCGTGTCCGCGTGGGAATTCTCCGGGTACTCCTGTTGCCGCCCAGAGTCCAAAGATGTGCTGCTGGGTTAATTGGCTTACTGACTAAATTGTCCGAGATGCCCTGTGATGGATCGGCCTCACACGTTCGAGGCACCCTCAGGCGCATCACACGTTAGAAACATCCTCAGGCGTCTGAGGATGCCTCTAACGTGTGAGACGAAACGTCGCAAGGTGGAGAAAGGAAGCGATCGACGCGGCTGTCCCGAGAGAGCAGCTTTTCGAAGCAATCATGATCCACTTGCGTTCACATTATTACCTGTAGTACACCTTAAAGCCAGCCAGGCTGTACGGTATTTAATATTACATCTGAGTGACACTGGAAGCCGCATTATATAATAAATCCATGCTTTGCTTTCGGTCCACGTGACAAAACTTTAACAGGCCCTATTGCACACAATAACAAATGATCGTAAAGACATTGGCCAAGGCTGTAGATAGAATGTTAGTCATCTAATTACAAACGGGATATTGTATATCACTGAGGAGACACCTGCATAAATAATGCATAAAATGTCACTTGAGTGATTGCAAGTTAAACATTGTGGTAAGACAGGAAACTGATGACTCAAAGTGTACACATTGTGGAGCGACCCGCAAACGGGTTTTAAGGTTCGATGTCGCTCTGCGTTCATCCAATCTGCAGGGCACAACTCTGCTCCCTAATATTCTTGAATAATTGGCAGTTTGCTCGGAACGTAAGAACATTATCTCATCTCATCTCATTATCTGAAACCGCTTAATCCTATATAGGGTCACGGTGAGCCGGAGCCTATCCCGGAAACACAGGGCGTAAGGCAGGAATACACCCGACGACGGGACGCCAGTCCATCGCCGGGTAAGAAAATTATTACTTCCTAAAACATCATGGGCTAAGCCAGTTAAGTCGATCGGTGGGAGTGTTTTTTTTTATGGAGGTCGATGTTAGTGTCAGAGAGGTTTGCGACAGGCAAGTCAGGGTCATGGAGCCATCTCGAAACACGACGGTTTTTGGGTTGCGTCCACGCACCCAGATTCAACCACTCGATGGGAGGCGCAGTGGTAACACTCGCACTTCATAGCAAAAAATATCCGGGTTCGACTCCCGAATATGTAGAAGACGGAGTGTATGGCAAATGTTGGCGCCAGCTTACAACTTGGCTGCCTTCCTCTTCTGCGTCTCTGCCGTTCTTTATAAGTGGTACGTTATTATAAACAAAAACTTATTAAATGCATGCATTGTCACGATTTGGAATTAATGTTTACTGTCGTGTTCAATTTTTAATTTTTTTTACCTCTAAATTATAACATTCCGTTGCTCCTTTTGCTGTATGAAGTGTTTGTTTACAATGGATTTTCACACACAGGGCGGCACGGTGGCCCAGTGGGTAGCGCTGTCGCCTCACGGCAAGAAGGTCCTGGGTTTCTGTGTGGAGTTTGCATGTTCTCCCTGTGTCCGTGTGCGTTTTCGCCGGGCACTCCGGTTTCCTCCCACGGTCCAAAAAACATGCTGCCGCATAGGTTAATTGGCTCGTAGACTAAATTGCCCTCAGTGCCCGGTGATGGACTGGCGTCCCATCGTAGGTATATCCCTGCCTTGCGCCCTGTGTCTGCCGGGATAGGCTTCACCGCGACCCTGTCCAGGCTTAATCGGTTCTGGCAATGAGATGAGATGAGGATTCTCACACACAACCAGAAATGTGCATATGGCGAGTCCAATTATAAATTTTAATTTCAAACGCTGCTACATTGCCTTCTCAAGGATCGATGTGTCAGAATTGCTCTTCAGAGCTGTTTTTTCGATCGGTTCTGCTCTCTCGCTCGCCACGTTCGCCTCCTACGTTCGAGGCATCATCTGGCTTCTGAATGGAGGGCCCGGGTTCGATCCCTGGCATCGTCAGGTTTCTGCTGAATGATGTGTGGCACCACGACTCGGACCGCAGACTTGTGGCGGCTCGACGATAACGGCCACGGCGAGGATCAGCGTTCACTCCACGATCTTTCAGCCGGCGAGCAGAGACTTCTTGTCTTTTGATGTTTTATTGAACAGCGCGCGCGGGGCCGGGCATAACGAACATGAGCGGCGACTACATCCTGACAACCTGATGACTGCTCCGTCTCACCGCCTGATGACCAACTGACTACTCTCCGTCTGACCGATTCCTTATATTTCCCCGCGCCGCCCCCTCTCGCGCCTTCCAGATGACATCATGCATAGTCACGTGTTACAATGAGTCACGTACTACGGGACAATGAGTAAACAACAGGAAGCTGACACACCGTCCGCTCGCGCGCCTTCCAGATAACATCATGTATATACTGGCGAGACAATGGGTAAGCAACAGCAGCTCGCCAACACGGGTTTCGCAATCACACTGTCCGCTCGTAAACTCTTAACTCCACAGTTCCCCCCCCCGGCATTAGGCTCCTCCTCGGGCCACAACTGCCCGCCAGCAATCTTTCATAATGCTCCCCCCCACATTCACACCGCGCCAATCTCTGCGCCAGTCTCTCCCCGCGGCCACAGCGCCAATCGCTGCGTCACCACTCTCCACCGCGGCTATGGCGCGACCCGCTGCGCCACCCGCTCCGCACTCACCTCCTCTTGGGGTCTGACGAGCCGGGCGACCCAAGGGGCCCCCCTCCCCCCGGCTCCAGCGCCGACGGGCGCCACCACAATGGCAGCCCCACATCTGCGCAGCTCCACCGCGCTACTGCGCCTCACCGCGGCTACCGCGCCACCTGCTGCACTACCGCTTTCCCCCACGCCATTGCGCTACCCCGCGGCTACCGCGCTACCCGCTGCGCTACCGCTATCTACCGCGCCATTGCGCTACACCGCGGCTATCACGCTAACCGCTGCACTACCGCTCCGCACCCTCCTCCCCTTGGGGTCTGACGAGCCGGGTGACCCAAGGGGCCCCCCTCCCCCCGGCTCCAGCGCCGACGGGCGCCGCCACAATGGCAGCCCCACATCGGCGCAGCTCCACCGCGCTACTGCGCCTATGGCTATGGCGCGAATCGCTGCACCACCCGCTATCCACGGCTACTGCGCTACCTCTGCGCCACCGCTCCCCACTCACTACACACACAGTGCGCTAACCGCTGCGCCACCGCCCCCCACTCACTATACACGCAGTGCGCTAACCGCTGCGCCACCGCTCCTACTCACAACACACACAGTGCGCTAACCGCTGCGCCACCGCTCCTTACTCATTACACACAGTGCGCTAACCGCTGCGCCACCGCTCCTTACTCATTACACACACAGTGCGCTAACCGCTGCACCACTGCTCCCTACGCAGTACACACCGGTGTACCATCGCTCTCACATACACAGCACACTCAAGCGCTAACCGCTGCGGCATCGCTCTCACATACGCACAGATTGCTGACCACTACACAGTGCGCTAACCGCTATGCCACCGCTCCCCACTCACTACACACGTAGTGCGCTAACCGCTGCGCCACCGCCCCCCCCACTCACTACACACGCAGTGCGCTAACCGATGCGTCACCGCCCCCCACTCACTACACACGCAGTGCGCTAACCGCTGCGCCACCGCTCCTTACTCATTACACACACAGAGCGCTGCGCTCGCTCACACAGACACAGAGCGCTACGCTCGCTCACCCACACACAGAGCGCTACGCTCGCTCACACACAGAGCGCCGGCCACTGCACTCACACACTGACACAAACGTACTCACACACACCTACACACACACACACACACCTACACACACACGCCCACACACACACGTACACACACGCCTACACCTACACACACACGCCCGTACTCGCACACACACGTACACCTCTACACCAACCGCTGCACAACGTAGGCCCGCCGAGCCACGTCGCAGATTCGCCTCCTCCCGCCTTCGCTGTTATCTCTTCCCGGCTTGGGATGAGCCGGCGGGACGCCAGCACAATGGCTCCCAGCGGGCTCCAACACCACGCGTGGCCGCTGGACAATGGCCTGCCCGCGCGGCGCGGCCGCTGGACAATGGTACGCCTGCGCGGCGCGGCCCGGCAAGCCTGCGCGGTTTCGGCCCGGCAAGCCTGCGCGGCGCGGCCCGGCAAACAATGGCGAGCCCGCCATCGCTCCGCCGTCCGCCATCGTTGCCACCATCGCCGTCCGCCATCATCGCCGCCACCATCGCTGTCCGCCGTCGTTGCCACCATTGCCTTCCGCCGTCGTCGCCACCATCACCGTCTGCCGTCGTCGCCACCATCGCTTCTCTGCCGTCGTCGCCACTATCGCCGTCCGCCGTCGTCGCCACCATCGCCGTCCGCCGTCGTCGCCACCATCGCTGTCCGCCGTCGTCGCCACCATCGCCGTTGCTCGCCACCCTGCGACTCTTGAGTCGATCCGCCATTTTGCTGCGGCGATTTTCCCCCACACCTTGCTTTCGCTGTCGCTGCCCCGCCCCCCGGCCCACGCTGCTCGTTCCACCGCTAGTCTGCTCGCTCGCTGGCTCCGCCACCACTCGCTGCAATCTCAAGTCGCGGCACCATCCTCCTGCGTGAGTCCTCATCCCACTGTCTGACACCAAAACTGTGGCACCACGACTTGGACCGCAGACTCGTGGCGGCTCGACGATAACGGCCATGGCGAGGATCAGCGTTCACTCCACGATCTTTCAGCCAGCGAGCAGAGACTTCTTGTCTTTTGATGTTTTATTGAACAGCGCGCGCGGGCCCGGGCATAACAAACACGAGCGGCGACTACATCCTGACAACCTGATGACTGCTCCGTCTCACCGCCTGACGACCAACTGACTACTCTCCGTCTGACCGATTCCTTATATTTCCCTGCGCCGCCCCCTCTCGCGCCTTCCAGATGACATCATGCATAGTCACGTGTTACAATGAGTCACGAACCACGGGACAATGAGTAAACAACAGGAAGCTGACGCACCGTCCGCTCGCGCGCCTTCCAGATGACATCATGTATATACTGGCGAGACAATGGGTAAGCAACAAAAGCTCGCCAACACGGGTTTCGCAATCGCACTGTCCGCTCGTAAACTCTTAACTCCACAGATGCTTCCAGCCAAAACGTCGCGAGAGAGAGAGGAGGAAGGCTCGACGCAGCTGTCCAAAAAGAGCAGCTCTTAGGTTCGGGACTCAGTTCGAACGTCTGTTGTTTCGCAGGAATCCCATATCCAGTGCTGGCAAGCTCACTAGGTACTTTCTGCTGTAGTGATAAAAATCTACAGCAGCTATCTAATTTCAAAAAGGCTGTACGGACAAAAATAGGGTAGGAGGACAAACGGGAAAAAGAATACAATTGTTGACAAATAGGTCTCATAAACCCTGAGCATAATTTCTCGAGTCCCACGAATCCGGTTTTGTGGCCTTCTGGTGTTTTGCAACTTCATGTTTATTTAATGCGGAAAGTGCGCGGCGTTAAAACGAACGCATGGCATACCTCGCTTAGACTGATAGATGCCTAAACACTGCGGCTTTCGTGATTGCTGTTATTGTTGTCGGTGTAAACGGCCGCTGTCTCGGTTGATCCGAGTCACCAAACTCTTTTTAGTCCGAGGGCTCCCCCAAGATCTGTTCACAAAGTTAGACGCTGGCCTGGCAGGAGTGCTGCACACCATGTCATAGCTCCGGGTTTCTTTGGAACAAGCAAAGCCTTCCACTACGGGTTTGCTGCGACCACGCGCTTTGCACCAGAGCGATTTACAGCTCGGAGTAATCTACACAAATAAGGGAGAATACTCAGCATTGTCGGCACATAACGTAACAGCGCCTAACTTGGCATAATTGACCAATTGCACGAACTCTGTATTGAACCTGTTTTGCACACTGCACGAAATTAGCATGGGAGGCACGGTGGCCCAGTGGGTAGCGCTGTCGCCTCACAGCAAGAAGTACCCAGGTTGGAATCTTGGCTCGGGTGCCTTGCTGTGTGAAGTTTGCATGTTCTCCGCGTGGGTTTTCACCGGACATTCTGGTTTCCTCCCACGGTCCAAAAACATGCTGCTGCATAGGTTAATTGGCTTACAGACTAAATTGCCCTCAGTGCCCGGTGATGGACTGGCGTCCCATCGTGGGTATATCCCTGCTTTGCGCCCTGTGTCTGCCGGGATAGGCTCCGGCTCACCGTGAGCCTATACAGGACCAAGCGGTTTCTGACAATGAGGTGAGATCTAACTGCCACGTGCAGATTAGCACCGCAGCAGAGTTCATTTCGAGCATCGGGACGCTCTGACTCTGAAACCACTTTGCACCTCTTGCAATTTTTAGATGGCATTGATGAATTTTATCGGGTCCAAGCAATCGTCCGACTGGAGAAATAGACTCAAAGTAGTCGGGGTAGAAACATGAACTGTAATGGCGATACTGTGATATGAAATGCCACAGATTCAAGAGTTGGTAGCTCACCCAAGATGAGTGGAACTTTCTGGGATCTGAGATGGTCAGGAGATGGCGACAGAATGGAAGGCGCGCGGATAGCATAGTGAGTAGCGCTGCTGCCTCACAGTAAAACTGCTCCCGCTTCGATTCCCGAATCGGGTGCCAGTTTATTCGGTCTCCTCGTGTCCGCGTGGGTTTTTGCTGGGTACTCCGGCTTCCCCCCACAGTCCAAAATATGTTGCCTAGTTTAATTTCCATGACTAAATCGAACCCGGTGCCCTATGTTGTAATTTGCTTATCCTTCCGCATTGGACAACTGTTAAAAAGAGCTACATAGCAGCTCTTTTCAGCTTAAATAAAAACTGACTGGCATCAGCAATACAGAGACACGTGTGTTGGAATCAAAATCACCGATAACTTTTTATTGCCCTCTCTGCCAAATCCTTCATCAAGAGCCACTCTAACTGTCCTCTCGTCTTTTATCTCATCCCTCCACCCTCTTCCTCCCTCCAATCGCTTTCCGGCTTTGTCCCACTTTTAAGGTTACAATCACCTTTTCTTTCCTTTTCCAATAATCAGCTTAAACACTCCCAGACTTCCAATGTGTTCCCGTTCTTACGAGAAAGCCGATGTCATCACCATGCGCCACTGTACATCCTGCCGTCCCAGTGCTCGACCCTTCCCCTGCATGAACTTCTACCCACCCTGATGTCCCTAACACTCTCATTATCAGAAGCCGCTTAGTCCTGGACAGGGTCGCAGTGAGCCGCAGCCTATCCCGGCAGACACAGGGCGCAAGGCAGGGATACACCCACAATGGGATGCCAGTCCATCACTGGGCACTGTGGGAAATTTAGTCTGCGAGTCAATTAACCTATGCAGCAGCATGTTTTTTGGACCGTGGGAGGAAACCAGAATGTCCGGTGAAAACCCACGCGGAGAACATGCAAACTTCACACAGCAAGGCACCCGAGCCAAGATTCGAACCTGGGTACTTCTTGCTGTGAGGCGACAGCGTTACCCACTGGGCCACCGTGCCGTACGTATGTTATAAATATAAACCAACTACTCGTTATCCAGATGATGCTTCCGTCGTGGGGAGGCAGGGCAGAGGAGGAACGCTCGACACGACTATCCCACAAGAGCGGTTCTTGAGAGCAATTGTCACACATCGAGTAGTGTAAACCTACATCAGTACATCTGGGTGTTATTCGCACAATTGCGTGGGTTTTCTCTGGGTCGCCAGGTTCATAAACCACCACCTTAGAACATTCTCTCCATATCTCTGTGCAGCGCTTTGTGACCCTCGGGTGAAACGCTCTCCAGGAGTGCAATTATTATTATAATGCTATAAATATCTCGCCTCAATGAGTCCTTTCTTGGATAAACAAATAAAATGTTTACAGTTCGCAAACTTTGCCAACGTGTATGCACAGCATCGCATTCGAAGTGTAGCCAAACCAGCGGCTGTAAATACGCAATACTCTGCAATTTAATTAGAGTATATGAATTATACAATAGCCACTTATGGAAAATGATAGTACAATTCCCCCCACTCCCGTATGCATAAAGCGCCTAAACGCACGGCGTTAATGTAATCATTGGATTTAAAAATGTATGTAATAGCTCAATTCATTGAGTGTGACAGCAAGCAGCTCATATATAAGACTGTGCTTTGCTTTAGAGAGAGCATCGAAACCAGGCATTAAGGAACGTTCACCAGTGTTAATGAATGTTCACCAACACTGTTATGGAAGTTGTCTTTTGGCAGGTTTGAGAATTAAGGCGCAGGCTTTATGCTCCAACGAGCCAGGAGTAACCCCGCGAAATAGAGGGTGGTCAATGCTCGCACGCAGATATCACGAAAGAGCAGATTTGACAACAATTCGCGACGTTTCGCCTCCCACTTTGGAGGAGGAACACTTGACACAGTTATTCCGAAATAGCGACTAAGGGGAGGAATTCTCAAATACAGTAAAACAATCGGACTTATGGAGGTGTCACTTCTCGATGTATTATAATTGCTCCCCATGGCTGGTGTTATTGCATATACGCGTCCCGTGGTTCCTTCTCACTCAAGGGCATCATGAGACGTTTTTTTAGAAAACGTGGAAGGCGAAACGTCGCGAAGGAGAGAAAAGGAACACTCAGTTTTATTTTATTCAAGTTGAAAGGAACCTTTGAGCAATATCGTTATTTTTAACTGGAAGGAATACTCAAGCTACATCATCTCAGGACACCGGGGCACTTGTCAGCAAAATTAGCCGAGGCAGCGTGTCTTGACACTGTGGGAGGAAACCGAAGTATCCGGCAAAAACCCACGCGAAACGGGGAGAGAACTCGCAAACTCCACACAGAGGCACCCGAGCCAGCAACCGAACCGGGATCTGTCTTGCTGTGAAGCGACAGCGCGACTGTTTGCACCACCGCGCCGCCTCTGTAAGTAATTGGTAATTACCAACCATGACGCATTTACCCGCTTCCTTTACCCCCCTCCCCCGCGAGGGGGACAACAGCGAGAACCCCCCTCGCAGCATTGAACCCCCGTCTCTCCCACCCCGTCCCATCCACCCCCCTCTCCCGATGCCCCCTCCCTGCCTCCCACTCACGTCCCA
>JAZEWT010000009.1:15965595-15976080 GCA_036362905.1 Mordacia mordax | reverse complement strand
TAGAAGCCGCGCACAAACACTACGCCTGAGGATGCCTCCAACGTGTGAGGCGAAACGCCGCGAGGAGAGGAGAGAGAGCCATCAACGCGGCTGTCCCGAGAGAGCAGCTTTTCGAAGCAATCATCAATGTTACATTTATACAATAGCACCTGTCGCTCAGAGCCACCCCCCCCAAAGCACTCCAGGAAAGAGCGAGGGGGGGTGACAACCACTCCGACAGCCTGCGCCAACCTGCCAGACACGCTCGTTAATATTAACGAGCGTTTCATTCGGCGTGGGAAGAAACCGCAGAATATGGAGGAAACGCGCGCAGACCAGGGGGGGAGAACACGCAAGCTACATTCGGAGAACTGGCAGGGAGGGCGCCGCCTCGGGCGCTCACATTTTCACTCCATCACCTTGGCGACCAAATTGTTTCCCAGGGGTCGGTGATCTTTCTTTTGCCCATATATATTACGCTAACTCATATCTACAGTAATTACCTCCACCAATGTAATAGCACACCAGTTATTCGTGAGGTCTACTGGTTGTTAGTAGAATTTCAGCATCAAATTCAGGGTCAAATGGATAACTGTGTAGTCCGATCCCTCACACTACCTCACAAATCATCTTGTACTCCGTGTTCCAACGCAGAATCGTGTTTGGGTTTCCTCTGGATCGGAACTTCTATTCGTCCTGAAACATTGCCTCCAAAATACCAGGACTTGCACCTTCTTCTTTGCACTTCTAGAGCGCTTTTCACCCAAGGGTCACAAAGCGCCACACAGAGCTGTGGACAAAACGGCATGTCAACAACAACAGCAGCTTCAGAGTAGATGAATTAAAGTAAAATAACGACCATAAATCAATGAAGGACATGAAATAACAAATACGGAAGGAATAAGTATTCTTGAGCAGGTCAACAGTGAGCCATCATCCAGTCATAACAACAGTGAGCAGCATCAACAGTCCTAGCCAGAGGACTTCAACAAAAAAATCCCAAATTTATTTTACATGACAAATGTAGCGAAACGAAATCTTATATGAACTCAATCTCGATGCAAATACATCCCAACATTTATAATATAAAAATGAATAAAATTCAACAACTCTTGCAAAAAAGCACTCTTTCAATCAAAAAAATACCACAAGATTAATTGGTAATAATTAGATTTATATAGGCAGCAATTAACGGCGCTGTAATTCAGCGGCCCTAACGTCTGCGAGTATTTGCCAATCACCTGGAGGATTCACCGGCACAAGACAGTAATCTCCATTTGAAAACAAGAGCCAACGAAGGGGATTCTTGAAGAAACTGATTGAAGTTGGCAAGCGGCCGGGAGGTCTTGTTTAACTCTGCTGTGTTTGAGAGACGTGAGGCTTTGAACCCTGGTGAGCCGCAGGGCCCTGATTGCGTTAACGGGACGATGGCCGTTAAGTGAGAAGCAATGATAGCAGGCGGCCCTCTGTGGCATTTGCTTAAGAGGCCCTTTCACTGATTTGGTGATTAACGGCGCGCATCAGCTTGCGTGGAAATCCGCGATTGTAGCCGCTGCCGTTCAAACTCCGACGTGAGAGGAGATCCGGCGCGAGGGAGGGGGGACGAACGTTCGACACGGCTAATCCGAAAGAGCAGCTGTAAAGAGCAGACGTATTACGTCCAGCCGCGAAAACAGAAGTCAACACAGTGTCTTCCTCCTCCTTTGCTGTCTTCTTCCTTGTATACCCCACGTATTAATCAGCTATTAAATCAAAACGGGGCGGCGCGGTGGCCCAGTGGTTAGCGCTGTCGCCTCACATCAAGAAGGTCCCGGGTTCGAATCTCTCGGCTCGGGTGCCTTTCTGTGCGGAGTTTGCATGCTCTCCCCGTGTCCGCGTGGGTTTTCGCCGGGTACTCCGGTTTCCTCCCACAGTCCAAAAGCATGCTCCTGCATAGGTTGATTGGCTCGCAGGCTAAATTGCCCCGCAGTGCCCGGCGATGGACTGGCGTCCAATCGTCGGTATATCCTTGCCTTGCGCCCTGTGTCTGCCGGGATAGGCTCCGGCTTCACCGTGACCCTGTATATGACTAAGCGGTTTCAGACAATGAGATGGGATGAGCAATCAAAACGTTCCCGTTCAAAACTATTACAGTGAGCACTGCACCACCCTGGAGTATTATGAAACCACAGCAATGCTTGTTGTTTCAAGAGACCACGCCTTGGGCATACATATTACAAATACCTGTGTGTTTATTTCAATCAATCAATAAGGATGCTTAATTGTTATCGACTATGCCTTATTAAGTGAAACGCCACATTAAATAGCTGCTACTATTTATTTCAAAATTTCACCTGGATAATTCCTTTCAATAGAATATGCAGGTTTTTTTAGTGTGCAGGGTTTCAAACACAGACATACCGCGTATACAAATGCCATTATGATTGCTTCGAAAAGCTGCTCTCTCGGGACAGCCGCGTCGATGGCTCTCTCTCCTCTCCTCGCGACGTTTCGCCTCACACGTTGGAGGCATCCTCAGGCGAAGTGTGAGGCGAAACGTCGCGAGGAGAGGAGAGAGAGCCATCGACGCGGCTGTCCCGAGAAAGCAGCTTTTCGAAGCAATCATCATGCATCGAGCCGTGAAAACCTACATCATTACAAATGACATTGTCAAATATATCTACACAGTGTTGAGAATAGGAAGAGGAGAGCGAAGGTAGCGCACATGACTATTCAATATTGATACTGTGTTTGCGGTAATCGCGTAGCGAAAAGGCCATCGTTAGAGTGCTATGGTTATACTTAAGCCGACTGCTGCACTGGCTGAGTAAGAAGTCCATTTTTGAGACTCTTTCGGAGTGGTACGGTGGCCCAGTGGGTAGCGCTGTGGCCTCACAACAAGAAGGTCCCGGGTTCTAATCTCGACTCGGGTACCTTTCTGCGTGGAGTTTGCATGTTCTCTCTCCGTGTCCGCGTGAGTTATCGCCGGGCACTCCGGTTTCCTTCCACAGTCCAAAAAATACGCTACTGCATAGGTTAATTGGCTTGCAGGCTAAATTGCCCGCAGTGCCCGGTGATGGACTGGCGTCCTATCGTGGGTATATCCCCTGCCTTGCGCCCTGTGTCTGTCGGTATAGGCTCCGGCTCACCACGACCCTGTACAGGACGAAGCGGTTTCTGACAATGAGATGAGTTACTCTTTCGGGATAGCCACGGTGAGCGTTCTTTCTTTCGCAACGTTTTGATTCCCACGTCGGAGGCATCATCAGGCTTCTGAATTCGTTTTGTCTCCCCGCGTTATTTGTCTACTTATATTTGTCATGTTTGTTCATGTCGAACGGACGTAACGCTGCGCTGATAGGCTCTTGATGACCGGGTATGTGAAGAGACTTATAACTTGCGTGGGAATTTAAATTGTTTAAAAAATAAGTTGATCACTTTAACAAACCTCACAATAATCTATCATAAATAAAAACACACACAAAACATTAAGCATTACACAACGTGCGGGTGAACAACGCTTTACCTAGGAGAAATGCACTATTAACAGAGCAGTTTGTCAATCCACCGTCTGCCCTTTGCGAGATGATTTCCTCCCAATGCCGTGCCGGTCTTGGCGGCGGGTGGGGATTATTTTGTCTCTCTTCACACCGAACGTACAAACACGTGAGTCACAATGCCCTCGTATATATTTTTCCAGGTATTAAATCTTCTCATTAGTTTGAGTGAGGCTCGCACATGGTACAGTTGAGCTCACCTGTCGAACATGTACGTTGTCCAGGAGACGAGCCAGTAAACAGATTCCGTGAGCACATTCGCTGTGATTGCTTCCCTATAGGGCGGCGCGGTCAGAAAAGTGAGTAATGCTGCTGTCTCACAGCAATAATGTCCTGGGTTCGGTTCCAGGCTCGGGTGCCTTTCTGTGTGGAATTTTCTCCCCGTGTCCGCGTGGGTTTTCTCTGGGTACTCCGGTTTCCTCGCATCGTCCAAAGACACACACTACTGTCTAGGTTAATTGGACTGTTGAGTAAACTGCTAAACAAAGGGTCCTGCGATGTAGTGGCGTCACATCCTGGGCACAGCTCGGCCTTGCGCCCTCTGTCTGCCAGGATAGGCTCCGGCCCCCCGTGACCCTGTAGAGGAAGAGGATTAAGTGGGTACTGATACTGAATGAATTATGAATGCTTCCCTAAGCTGCGTGTATTTGGAGCGCGACCACCATATGGTGGAGCGCTGTCTTGCTATATAACGGTTACTTATAGAAGTCTAACAAATGCCCGCGATGACTCTTAACTGGGAAATTAAGTAAAATGTTCTGGCTCCACAACATAATAATAATTGCAATTCTGGAGCGCTTTTCACCCGAGGGTCACAAAGCGCTATACAGAGATGTGGAGAGAACGGCATGTCAACAACAACGACATAAGAACAGTAAATCGGCAATAATACCGGTTGTTTGTTTGTTACAAATCTGAGATGTGGAGAGAACGGCATGTCAACAACAACATCAGGGCAGTTCAACTTAAAGTCAAACAATGGAAATAATTTATGGAAGGGCATAAAATAAGTGATAAAGACAACTCTTCAACAAACAAGGAAAAAATAAATGTTTGTAAGCAGCGCAGGTCGACAGCAAGCCATCATCCCAGCATGACAACAGTGAGCCGCATCAACAGTCCTAGCCAGAGGACTTGAAAGCTTTACGGAACAAGTGAGTCTTGAGACAAGATTTGAAGATGTCCAGGGACTCAGCTGACCGAATCTCCAATGGAAGGGCATTCCAGAGTCTGGGAGCAGCGCGCGAGAAGGCTCTATCACCCATGGAATGGAGGTGCGATCTGGTATGTCACGGATGCATGTCGGAGCAGCGCCAGTGAGAGCCTTGCAGGTGAGAAGGAGAATCTTAAAATCGATCCTGGAGAGACACCAGTACTGGGGATATGTGATCATGGATGGGTGTGCGAGTGACGACGCTAGCAGCCGCATTCTGCACATGTTGAGGACGATTTATCAGGTGGACAGGGGTGCCAGGGAGTAGTGCATTTCAGTAATCGATTCGTGACGAGATGAAGATGTGTATTATTGTCTCATTATCGGAGGGTGACAGGACGTTACACAATCTGGCTATGTTTCTGAAATGGAAATAGGTTACCTTCGCCAACTTGTTGGTGTGTGTCTCAGAGCTGAGTGAGGAAATAAGAGTCACTCCTAGACTTCGGACTGTCGGAGAAATGCTTGACGACCAGACGGCCGTCAAGCATCCAATGGATGGATTAAGCCTTGGACAAAGTAATTCCCTCAAGGTGGTGGGGGTGCACCCTTACTAGAGGTACTGTACTACACGTGGTGGGGGTGCACCCTTACTAGAGGTACTGTACTACACGTGGTGCGGTGCACCCTTACTAGAGGTACTGTACTACACGTGGTGCGGTGCACCCTTACTAGAGGTACTGTACTACACGTGGTGCGGTGCACCCTTACTAGAGGCACTGTACTGCACGTGGTGGGGGTGCACCCTTACTAGAGGTACTGTACTACATGTGGTTTGGTTGAACCCTTACTGGAGGTACTGTACTACACGTGGTTTGGGTGCACCGTTACTAGAAGTACTGTACTATACGTGGTGGGGGTGTGTGATAGCCCACAACCCTCTAATGGTCCCCAAACTAGGTTCCCCAGCTCCGTAAATATCTTCCCTCTAGATCTCCCACGATCCCTAACTCCTAACACCAATCTCTCTCGGTCCCTGAGTGATCACACGGAGCGCGCGCTCTCTCCGACCCTGAGTGATGATGCGCAGCGCGCGCTCTCTCGGTCCCTGAGTGATCACACGCGGCGCTCCGACACACGTGCGTGCGCGCATTCTCTCACCCGTACCGCGTTCAGACCGTGTTCACACTACGCTCACCCACGCAACGCTTCGATACAAAATACCGGACAGCAGTTGTCTTGAAAGCCCCTTTTACTGCTGCAGACTCGTGCGCCGCGACGAGGTCCCTTTTCAGCCTCCCCAACTGCTCCCTCGTTACAACTCGCTACACGGGACAACCGCTTGGGCATAGCCCCTCAGCACAGCCCCGCACAGCTCCGGGCACAACTCCCGTACACGCCTAACTAACCCCGCTAACTAACTAACCCAGTTAACTAACTAACCCCGCTAACTAAACCCCGCTATGCTCTGCCCTCGTCCCTCTACATCGCTGCCAACCTAACCGCTTCGATTCCCTGCAACTGCGACTCAACTACTACTCCAACAACTACCAACCAAAGACTTAACAAAAGACTCCCCGCCCTGCTCCGCGCCTGCTCAAATACTCCCGCTGCCAGGACGTACCGCCCCTTTTACCCGCCGTGTCTCTCTCCACCAATCAGCACCGCCTTCCCTAATCTCCAAGCGTTGGGTCCCTCTACCAACCAATCCTCGTCGTTGTAAACAGCCGGCGCCAGCAAGTCTAGGAAATCGGCCAATCCTAACTATCTCAACACCTAGCGCCAGCTGTCTGGCCCGCCCAAACCACGTGACCCAGCCGTTACAACAACAGGCAAGAATATCGCGCGCAACGTCCGCTCGAAAGCCCCGCCCAGCTTGGCCCTGCAATGCATGCTGGTTGGATGGCCCCCCTCCGGCCGGCAACTTCGCCGGAACACAATTGTCTGCAGCTTTAAAGTTCCGGGGGAGTTATTCTCTCCCCGGCAGAACTGGTGGATGGATCCGGCGCCCCCTAGGCCAAATTCCAGCTAACGAAGGAACCACGAACCAACCTGTTCTACCACAGGGTCCATGGACAAAACCTCCGTCGCTGGGGCCGAGTCCATCATCGTTCTGCTACCCACCGAACCCCGTGTCATGCGGACACTCCATCAGTGTGAAACAATATGCTGTTGTCAAATGTCCGCTCTAACAACGGATGCGCGCAGGCATCTAGCGGTTGAGTGCGATTGTGGTGGTTGCCTGTGTGTCTGTGTGGCATAAAATACTTTCCGAGGGGGGGGTTCACAAGGGAACATAACGAAAACACAGCCAGCGTCCCTGGTGGTTCCGAGGCCCACGAAGTGGGCCTCCACAGGTGCATCCTTTCTAGAGGTACTGTACTTCACGTGGATTGGGTGCACCCTTACTAGAGTTACTGTACTACACGGAGTGGGGGTTCACCCTTACTAGAGACTGTACTACACGTGGTGGGGGTGCACCTTTACTAGAGGTACTGTGTGGAGGCCTACTTCGTGGGCCTCGGAATCACCACGGACGCTTGCTGTGTACCCTCGATGTTCCCCTTTTGAACCCCCCCCTCGGATAGTATTTTATGGCACACAGACACACACGCAACCACCACTACCGCACTCAGCCGCTAGATGCCTGCGCACATCCGTTGTTAGAGCGGACATTTGACAACAGCATACAGTTCCCCACTGATACAATGTAACCGCACGACACGAGGGTTCGGTGGGTAGCAGAACGACGATGGACTCGGCCCCAGCGTCCATAGACCCTGTCAGTAGGACAGTTTGGTTAGTGGTTCCTCAGTCAGCTGGTATTCGGCTTAGGGGGTGCCAAGGACCATCTACCAGTTCTGCCGGGGAGAGAATAACTCCCCCAGAACGTTAAAGCTGCAGACAATTGTAATCCGGCGGGGTTGCCAAGCTAGGCGGAGCATTAGCGAACTAGGCAGGGCATTAGCAAGCTAGGCGGGGCTTTCGAACGGACGTTGCGCACTATCTTCCTGTTGTTCCGCGGGGTCGGGTGGCCTCGGCTCGGCTAGACACATGGCACATGGTGGCGTGAGCGGAGCCAGACAGGGTGGCGCCAGTTGTAACGGTCAGGCGTCACCATGGGATTGGCCGATTCTCTAGACAGGCCGGCGCCAAGGTGTTTACGACAGCGGTGATTGGTAGGAGAAAGACACGGCGCCCAGAGACAAGGGAGAATGACAGGGATTGGTGGAGAGAGTCACGGCCGTTAAAAGGGGGCGGTTCGAACCGGGGGGCAGGTATTTAACGGAGCGCGGAGCAAGGGGGCGAGGAGTTGTGAGTGGAGTCGAAGCGGTAAGGAAGGGCAGCCATGTAGAGGGACGAGGGCAGAGAGTAGCGGGGTTTAGTTAGTTAGCGGGGTTAGTTAGTCATGTACGAGAGTTTTGCCCGGAGCTGTGCGAGGCTGTGCTGAGCAGCTGGGCCTAAGCGGTTGTGCCGCATAGCGAGTTGTATCGAGGGGCAGTTAGGGCTGCTGAAAAGGTACCGAATGGCTGTGCCCGGGCTGTGCGAGGGTCTGTGCCCGGGCTGTGCGAGGGGCTGTGCCCGGGCTGTGCGAGGGCTGTGCCCGGGCTGTGCGAGGGCTGTGCCCGGGTTGTGCAAAGGGCTGTGCCCGGGCTGTCTGAGGGCTGTGCCCGGGCTGTGCCGAGGGCTATGCCCAAGTGGTTGTGCCCCGTAGCGAGTTTTAGCGAGGGAGAAGTTGGGGCGGCTGAAAAGGGACCTCGTTGCGGCGTGCAAGTCTGCAGCAGTAAAAGGCTTCAAAGTCATCTTCTATCCGGTATTTTTGTATCAGAGCGGTGGTATGAGTGAACGTGGTGTGAGCGCGGTACGTGTGAGAGAACGCGCGCACGCCGTGTGTTGGAGCACTGCGTGTGATCTCTCAGGGACCGAGAGAGATTGGTGTTAGGAGTTAGGGATCGCTGGAGATCTAGAGAAGATATTTACGGAGGTGGGGACCCTAGTTTTTGGGGACCATCACAAATGGTGTCAGAGAGTGGGACGAGCAACCATGCCAGAGGCGGTGATGAGGATTACTTAAGAAATACATTTGACATTTTCTAGGAAGAGTGGCGAGCCATGGAATTCGTTCCTATGGCACGCCACGTGTGCTAAAGATCACGGGAGATGGCCGGATAGACAGGCGGTAGGGGAAGTTAACGCTGTACCTGTGAGGGCGCGCAGCCCGGTTCGTGGGAGATCTCTCTTGAGGCCGAGCGGAACGACGGTTGGGGCGCGCTGACCCCGCGCCTCGCCGCCGGTTTTGGCGAAGATCGAGTCAAAATGGCGGGATGTTAGCGCACTGTATGGAGCAGTGGCGCAGTGGTTGGCGCGCTGTGTGTGTAAGTGTGGAGCTGTGATTAGCGCACTGTATGGAGCGGTGGCGCAGTGGTTGGCGCGCTGTGTGTGTAAGTGTGTAGCTGTGATTAGCGCACTGTAGGGAGCGGTGGTGCAGCGGTTAGCGCACTGTGTGTGTAGTGAGTGGGGAGCGGTCGCGCAGCGGTTAGCGCCCTGTGTGTGGAGAAATGGCATAGTGGTTAGAGCGCACTGTTTGTGAAGCGGTGGCGCGGTGATTAGCGCACTGTGTCTGGAGCGATGGCGCCGTGGCCGCGGGGAGTGGTTGGCGCAGCGGTTAGCTCACTGTGTGTGTAGTGAGTAAGGAGCGGTGGCGCAGCGGTTAGCGCACTGTGTGTGGAGCGGTGGCGTAGTGGTTAGAGTGCACTGTGTGTGGAGCGGTGGCTCTGTGATTAGCGCACTGTGTCTGGAGCGGTGGCTCCGTGGCCGCGGGGAGTGGTGGCGCAGCGGTTAGCGCACTGTGTAGAGCGGTGGCTCTGTGATTAGCGCACTGTGTCTGGAGCGGTGGCTCCGTGGCCGCGGGGAGTGGTGGCGCAGCGGTTAGCGCACTGTGTAGAGCGGTGGCGTAGTGGTTGGAGCGCACTGTGTGTGGAGCGGTGGCGCTGTGATTAGCGCACTGTGTCGAGAGCGGTGGGCGCGTGGCCGCGGGGAGCAGTGGTGCAGCGGTTAGCGCACTGTGTGGAGCGGTGGTGCTGTGATTAGCGCGATAGCCGCGGTGGAGATGCGCCGATGTGGGGTGGCCATTGTTTTGGCGCCCTTCGGCGCTGGAGCCAGGAGAGGGGGGCCCCTTGGGTCGCCTGGTTCGACATACCACAGAGGGAAGTGAGTGTAGAGCGGTGGTGCCGTGGCCACGGGGAGCGGTGGCGCAGTGATTAGCGCAGTAGCCGCGGAGAGCGGATGGCGCAGCGGGTCGCGCCATAGCCATAGGGGGCAGAAAGGAAATGGCAGGACCCCACCCCCACTGACCTTGAAGTGTCTCTAGCCCTTCCATGCCATTCCCTGTAGGTCGATGGGACTTCACAGCAGCTGCGGTGAATGAGGAGTGGCGTATTGGCTATGGGACGGAGCCGAACGCTCGGGGGGAGCTGTGTGGAGGCCTACTTCGTGGGCCTCGGAATCACCAGGGACGCTGGCTGTGTACCCGCGATGTTCCCCTTGTGAACCCCCCCCCTCGGAAAGTATTTTATGCCACACAGACACACAGGCAACCACCACTATCGCACTCAACCGCTAGATGCCTGCGCGCATCCGTTGTTAGAGCGGACGTTTGACAACAGCATATTGTTCCACACTGATGCAGTGTCCGCACGACACGGGGTTCGGTAGGTAGTAGAATGTCGATGGACTCGGCCCCAGCGATGGAGGTTTTGTCCATGGACCCTGTTGTAGAACAGGTTGGTTCATGGTTCCTTCGTCAGCTGGAATTTG
>JAZEWT010000009.1:15938800-15949042 GCA_036362905.1 Mordacia mordax | reverse complement strand
TACAGAGACAGTCGTTCTAACAACACACAAATGTTTTGTTGTGCTGCTGGACTATCGTGTCGCACGGTTATAAACAAACATTTCGCCAGTTTTCTGGAGTTCGTCCGACAAGCGTCGATACAATCACCTCCAGCGCAAGGGATGTGCCAAGGTGCCGGTGACAAACGTTATTTTTTAATCCCGGCGCGACGAGAGCGAGCGCGAGGAGAGAGAGAGAGAGCACGCATTTCGTATCGAACGATTGCGGATTGCGGCAACGATGTATTGGCCAGCCGCTCAGAACTTGCTGCTGTTTTGTTGTTAGCCACGTTATCGAACCTGCCCCCACTTGTGCCCGCGCACGTCAAACGGCAACTCAAGACACAAGGGCTCACACGGTCACACCCTGAGCGAGAGCGGGTTGACCGCACACGACGAACGCCACCACCGCCACCACCGCCACCACGCTCGTTATGAAACAGGGCGCGGGTGCCGTTTGTCCTGGCAGTGGAAAAATAAAGAACGAGACGTGTTGGGGCGATCACCACGGATTTATGAAGAACGCGTGCGGCACGGTGGCACAGTGGGTAGCGCTGTCGCCTCACAGCAAGAAGACCTCGGGTTCGATTCCCGGCTCGGGTGCCTTTCTGTGTGCAGTTTGCACGTTCTGCCCGTGTCCGCGTGGATTTTCGCCGGGAACTCCGGTTTCCTCCCACAGTCCAAAAAACATGCTGCTGCATAGGTTAATTGGCTTGCAGACTAAATTGCCCAGAGTGCCCGGTGATGGACCGGCGTCCCATCGTGGGTATATCCCTGTCTTACGCCCGGTGTCTGCCGGGAGAGGCTCCGACTCACCGCGACCTTGCGCAGGACTAAGCGGTTTCTGACAATGAGATGAGCTGAGCGTGCGGAAATGAGTTTGTGTGCTTTTTGGGATTGGGCGTCGTTCTCGGGTATTTTCTCGCGACCTTTTGGAAGACGCTAAATATTGTTGGATTGATATTTTTAATCAGTATCCACCCCGTACCTACCACTGATCTGCCTACCATAACCACTCCTATCCCAACTACCTGTCCGAAACATACCCATACATCCACCTGCCCACCCACCTACCCACTTATATAATAATAATTGCGCTTCTCGAGCGCTTTTAACCAGAGGTTCACAACGCGCTGCACAGAACTGCGGAGAGGACGGCATGTCAGCAACAACGACGACACAAGAACAGCAAATCAGCAACAAAAACGGTTTTTGGGTTTTTTGTTGTTATAAATCTGACCTGTGGAGAGGACAGCATGTCAACAACAACATCAGGATAGCTTAACTGAAATTCAAAATAATGGCAATACATTCTAGAAGGACGTAAAATAAGGGATAAAAAAATTATTCTTCCACAAACGGAGGAAGGAATAAGTGTTCCTGAGTAGGCGCAAGTCGGCAGCGAGCCATCATTGCGGCACGACAACAGTGAGCCGCATGAACAGTCCGAGACAGAGGACTTGATAATGAATGAATGGGTCCATCACCACTTTAGTTACCCCGCATTGACCAGCGTGGTCAAATATGGTCAAATAACCACCATTGCAGCCACAGGGTGGAAAGGCCTTTATACAGAAGTGTATTAAAAAACGGTTGTCACCTTATTATATAGCCCCTAGCAGGTTCAGGCCTGCTTACAGTTCACACACACCTGGAATAATACGATGCATCATCCATCTATCATTAAATACCAATTATTATGCTTACCATACATGCATCAATCTGCATCAATCTGCATCAATCTGCATCAATCTGTGAAAATGACAATGAGATGAGATGCTATACCAGTCAGTGCTGAATGCCACATCGCCAGCAGCATATTTTTGCATCCAAAAAACACATATGCAAGGAATCAAATGTGATATTCAACTTTGTCGACGTTGTTTAGTATGGGACACACATCTCATCTCATTGTCAGAAACCGCTTCGTCCTGTACAGGGTCGTGGAGAGCCAGAGCCTATCCCGACAGACACAGGGCACAAGGCAGGAATATACCCACGATGGGACTCCAGTCCATCACTGGGCATTGGGGGCAATTTAGTTTGCAAGCCAATTAACCTATGCAGCAGCATTTTTTTGGGACTGTGGGAGGAAACCGGAGTACCTGGCGAAAATCTACGCGGACACGGGGAGAACATGCAAACTCCACACAGAAAGGCACCCGAGCCGAGATTCAAACCCGGTTCCTTCTTGCTATGAGGCGACAGCGCCACCCACTGGGCTACTGTGCAGCCCTGGGACACACATCGGCTCATGCAACCGATGCGCATGTTTACGTTTTTCCGTGTTGAAACGTAATGAACTGAACATTTTTGACAGTAATATGGCAGTAGTATGATATATTTGCGTCATAAGCATTGTATGTTTTCATTGCTCTATGCATAAGAATTGCTTTCCCAAAGCAGTTATTTCAGAATAACCGTGTCGAGCACTCCCTCTGTCCCCTTTGAGACAGTCTCCAACGTGGTAGGTGAAACATTGCGAAGGAAAGAAAGGGAGCACTCCACACGGCTATCCCAAAAGAACAGCTTTGGAAAGCAATTCTCATGTTCTGTAAGCTTCAAAGCAATTAACACTTCAGTCCACCAAAGCATCATCCACCTCAAGCATCTTGAACTTCAAATTAAGATTGCTAAATATGTGTATCACTCAAAAATATGCATCGAGGCATATTTTGAATTTGCGCATGTGTGTAAAAAACCAAGTTAAGCCCAGATGCTTGCTTATGAATGGTAGAACTGGCTGCTACACGCCTCTTCAAACATACATACCTTGCGTGTTATAAAGCTACACTGTCACTCCAGGCAGCCTCAGGTCATATTCAACCCTTGAAACACATCATCAGCCCCGAATTATCTTGGTCCTGGTGTGCAACATATCATCCAGCTTCTGAACGAGCTTATTTCATCACTCCATTTCAGCATGAGATGTTCTCGGCTCCGGTGCCTTTCTGTGTGGAGTTTGCATGCTCTCCCCGTGTCCGCGTGGGTTTTCGCCGGGTACTCCGGTTTCCTCCCACAGTCCAAAAGCATGCTCCTGGATAGGTTGATTGGCTTGCAGACTAAAATTGTCCCGCAATGCCCGGCGATGGACCGGCGTCCCGTCGTCGGGTGTATTCCTGCCTTACGCCCTGTGTTTCCGGGATAGGCTCCGGCTTCACCGTGACCCTATATAGGATTAAGCGGTTTCAGATAATGAGATGAGATGTTCTCTCCTTTGGCTTCCACTGTTTTTTTACATCTGCATGCAACTCACCATGACATTGGTCAGAAATATAGACATTGACAGAGAAGATCAAATAACATCTCAAAAGTGTGCAAAGAAGCATGGGGGAGGTGCACACTTGAAATTACAATGACACAGGAATAAGAACACATTGGTTAGAGAATATACACATTGATTATACACAAAGACAATGAGCACCCGTATAGCCTCAACAGACTGTAGGGTCAAGTGCCATTAGCAAGCACCTCTGAAGGTCGACACAGTACATGAGGTGGATGACCATCACCACGTCTGGCCGCCTTTGTCTCCCTGGTGGCAATATATACACACTGCACCAAGTACTCATTTGAGGCTGGGTCGACCTCTGGTGTTGGCCATGACTGGGATTCGAACTCGGGACGCCACGTTCGAGGCTCAGCGGTCTATTAGCTGAGCCACCCCTCGCTTATACACGCGTTTACCCACCATTCCATTTCACCCGTAAATCTGCCTACTCATAACCCGTGAACGTACCAACCGACTTCATATCACTTCGCTGCCTACTTATATTTTTAACCACATTTATTCCTTCCTGTATAATGACGTATAAATTTAGCTTTCCATTGTCTGTCTAAACCGGGAATAGCTTTCATTGCTTCATTCTTCCAAATAAGAGTTTTGCTGCATGAGGCCAGTTCGCACCTCCGTTTGATTGGTAACGGAGCCTGCTCGTACACTGCTCCCAGACTCTGGAACTCCCTTCAATTGGAAATCGGGTCAGCTGAGTCCCTGGGCATCTTCAAAGCCCCGTCCCAAGACTCAGTTGTTCTGTAAGGACTTGATCTCCTCTGATAGGACTGTTTATGATTCTCACTACTGTGTGCTTGGGTGATGACACACTGTTGACCTGTGCCTGCTTAGGAACACTTGCTTTATTTGTTTAACAATGATTTAATTTGTTATTTATATCCTCATGGATTTATAGTCATTATTTAACTTTATTTATTGATCTATTCTGATGTTGTTGACATGCCGTTCTCTCCACAGCTCTCTGCAGAACTTTGTGACAATCGGGTGAAATGTGCTTCAGAAATGCAAATATTATTACAACCTATAACTATTAACCATCCGTTTACTCACGCGTTCGTCGACGTGCCAGCTGACCTGTTGTGCAGTGATAAGCATGTTGCAGTTAGATCTATGCCTGCGTGGTTAGTGCTTTGGTGGTCCACTGCTTATATCCTGAGTTTAAAGTTGCAGGCTGGCTTTATGAGTTACTCAACGGGCGAGGTGTAGCCAAGAGGGCTTACGACTCGTTTGCTGCCAAGACATGATGACACATTGCTTTCGGCCCCAGGGTGAAATGGGCGGTCTCGTGATATGGAAATATCCCCCTGTCTTTAGCTACAGGAGCAGGTGCCACCTCCCCATCGCCGTCAGCCCTCAGCGTGGTTTAATATATGTATCTGTCGTAACGGCACAGGACACGATCTTCTGTTCAACTTGGAAATAAGTGCACAGTGGTCAAGATTCGACATGTCGTCTCTCCAAGAATGCCAGAAACGTGGTGCTGGTTTGTAAATATCCCTTAGAAGGATGAGTGATATATGGCCGCATTATTTGAATTCCTACATAAATCTCAGCCTGGTGTCCAATTGCATTGGCCGCTGCTTGTTTGTTAAGTGGCCCCTAATGCAAGAATGTATTCGTCCTTGTCTGTTGGGGTGGGCGTTTGTGTTGGATAAAGACGGTAGTTCTGTCCACCCACCCCCCTTGCGTGCCACGCTAGCCTTTGGACGAACGCTTGACACAGCAATTATCCGAATTAGATCTGTGAAAACATACATCAGTAGACTATGATAATGAATATTATGTTGAAAGTCTTGTCCTGGTTTCTCATTGGATTGAGTGAGTACCTGTACCAAGAGACAGAGCTTTGTTGACTGCACCCTACCTTATTGCATTGTGCCTGACTTGATAGGTGTTCGCTAACAGTGCTAACCCAGAAGTCTATATGAACAAATATTAAGGCTGTAATTTAATAATGAATAATTCTAAGCCAATTCTTGCACGCACATGAAAGGCATTGATTTGCACCTGTTAAAAATTAATAATTTCTACTTTATGTGTCTGCAAGCAATGAGTTTTGTATTTCATTTAGCGTTCTTATAAATAATGTATTTTCAGATTTATACAATTTTGGCCCAACTATGCATTTTTTCAGGTTTTAATATCCGAACTAAATTTAATACTGTAAAGAGTAGAAAATGTTTTTTTTACCATTTCTGACAAATCTACAGGTGTTAAGATCTTAATACACCAACATACGTATCTTTCACAGAGTGTCTCGTTTGCAAAAGCCACACATACTTGTGGCGAAATATGCTAACAGGAAGCTTTGATAACATGCATTGTCCTTGAAACTGATTGGCCCACACCAGACATGGCTTTCTTTTGTGCCTGATTTTAATTCAATATTCTATTTTAAAGCATTCATTACTTATTCCCAACATTTAATCACGGTGATACATTTAAATATGAATAATATGTATGTTTACATTATATTCCATCTATAAAACTTTAATTGAAATCTTATTTGTTTGAATTCGAAAACTTTAAACAAAGCCAATGTCATATGTTGCCAATATTACATCCCCTGATGCTGATGTTATTGGGCAAAGAAGATCAATATGAAACCATTTCCTTTTCCGGATCATCTAAAGCTTTGTTACTAAGCCCAATTTTGGGATTTTTCCTGATCTTAAATCCTCCCTCGGTCTATGGCATAAAAGATGCTATAAATGTACACCACGATAGAGCCTATAAATGTATTTGTGAATTGAGTTATGATCTCGGGCGGCGTGGTGGCCCAGTGGTTAGCGCTGTTGCCTCACAGCAAGAAGGTCCCGGGTTCGAATCTCTCGGCTCGGGTGCCTTTCTGTGTGGAGTTTGCATGCTCTCCCCGTGTCCGCGTGGGTTATCGCCGGGCACTCCGATTTCCTCCCACAGTCCAAAAAGCATGCTGCTACATAGGTTGATTGGCTCACAAGGCTAAATTGCCCCGCAGTGCCCGGCGATGGACTGGCGTCCCATCGTCGGTATATCTTGCCTTGCGCCCTGTGTCTGCCGGGATAGGCTCCGGCTTCACCGTGACCCTGTATAGGACTAAGCGGTTTCAGACAATGAGATGAGTTATGACCTCATGTTTTGACAATTCATGGGATAGTGGAGGGCAGTGAATCGATACACCCCCGTTAGATAACGGATACTGGTTTTGTGTTGGCATGGTGTCCACATTTGATCTGGTGCTTTATGCTTTTTCACACTTGTGATTGATGTTACATGGAGGAAAATGTATTTTACAGAAATATCATTGACCAAACGGCGTTTGGGAAATTTATGTTACGTAGCTGGGTTTTTGAAAATATTTCATTAAACGTGGCAGTGGGGGGTAGTGCGGGCAGCTATTCTTTTTGTTATTTAATTAATAATTCCCCTGCTCGCTTAATTGTTTTGCAAGCTAACACACAGGACTGAAATGAGCTGTCAGCTTTGTATTGATTAGTGTGCACCCCTACCGCCGTTAAATGGGCTTGGTGGACAAGAAATAATGCTGAAGGTTTTTAAATTTGCGCCGCGTTTCGCTTGCAGGAAGACGCTGGCACTGCGTCTTGTTTTCAAGGACACTGTACTGTACAACCATATCACGAAAGCTTGTGTGCCCAAAGATCCTACTGTGTGTAAATAGTTTTTATTTCACACAACGCCAAGCGCAGGTGCAAAGGCTTGAGATGTCAAAACGGCGCACGACAAATATCCACCGAAAACTAACAAAACTCTCCCAATTGTAACAGATGAGAGTTATATATATATTTTATTGCGTGGGATTATCGTGAGAGCTTTGAAACCGAGACGATGGGAAGGAATTCGCAAGAGTGAAGTTGTGCCAGGGAAGAAGCAAAGAAAGAAAATTTGTGACCTGCAGCATGGCGGTTCAACAGTGTAGTCAGTTTGTCTGGGAGACACGAGTCTGCCGCATGGGCGTTGCATTGCTTGGAGGATGATCCATCTCTGCCGCTGTCCTCAAGGTTTGGAATAACCTGTTCATATGGACGTTAGGGCATCAGATTCTCGAACCTAAATTGAAAGCCAGGCCTGAAACGATCTCTTCCACCTCTTATCATCTCTGGGAAGTGTCCCCGGTTCCACATAGACGATTTGAGAGTAATCTAATCGTCATCTGCCCAACAGGAATATATCTTTGTTTCCTTTCCCATTGCAAAAGAGGAAACAACCCCCTCTACTTCTTCACGAGTGATCTCGTTTGTGTGATAAATTCAGATCCGGTCAAAGTTCCGGTAAAGTATACGCTTCACGTGGTGTGAACTTTGAAACACCTACAGCTGCAATATAATCAGGGGATCATCGCGTATATAGACTACATTAGGTTGCTGTAGACTAGTGGTGTCCTACCTGTTTGAACACAAGATCACTTTTAGAATCTAAACGCAACACACGATCTACCCATAAAATATTCTACTTTACTAAAACTCGAAAGAAGTCTGCTACGCATAGCACTTACATAGTCTTAGTATGACACCTGTGCGTGCTGCCCACTATCTCCACCAGCTTGCATTTGTGACCCACGTCCTCCAGAGTTTTAAATACTGTTCAAGACTCTGGGAATCGACTGGTTGGAGACCACTGCTAGAAACGGTCGCACCATGTCTGGGAAACTAAATGATGGACTACAAGGCTCGGGTTAGTTGGGGTTAGATGTTTGATCGCACACTTTGGTTCAGCGTGACCGTTGTATTTTCCCGAGGCCAGCCATGAAAATTAATAACGCGCTGCCCGCCATGCTCGTGTGGAACACACAAAATTAGAGAACAGACTGCTGCGGAATGTACTTTTACAAAGTGTTTTCGCTAAAAACACAATGGTGTATTGATGGGATTAAAGCATTGAATGGACAAGTGAATCTGTCAGAAAATTAATTTAAGCGTGTGTATCCTTTCTTGGACATTCTACAAATTATTTGCCAATACCTGTTAGTGTGGAAAGACTGTCGTGCAGGCAAATCTTGCAGGTTCAGTCTGCTATTGCTTCTGGTCGGGTGACGCCGTTTTGGAAATTCAGCTGAATTCTAAGAACGTTAAATGTACCTTTGGGATTTCATGGCATCCCACAGCCCTCAATTTCAGCGCTAATTATTCGTGTTAATTTTACAAATGTTAACGTGTGTCGAGTATTTTTTCATTATTTATTTCCACGTCATAATGTATTACATTTATGTAGTAGCGCTTTTCACCCAGAGGTCTCAAGGCGCTGCCGTACCAGCCCGCAAGACACTGTGTTTCTATAAATAATGATGATATCGCCCAATAATGTCATGCATTTTTTTAGTCAATGTCAGATTCTCACCTCCATAGGTGGCCGTGAGCCATAGGTGGAATTCCACACTCCCATGACAGAATACATTCTATCTATGGAACTACTAATATTGACAACGCAGAACATTTTTCTCGTTTTATGATGGTGGTTAGAGGTGTTGTGCCAAAGTCAGCCGTGCCCCAGATTTGAACTCTCTCGCTCTCATCAGGGGTCAAGTACCCTAATCTTGGCAACACCCAATCATATGAGTTTCATTGTAAATATTACTCTTGTGCTAATATTTCAGCACGTGCAGTAGCTGTATTATCACCAGCACTGCGTGACATCGCCTGTTATGAACACCGAGCTGTTTTCCCCCTTTTTTTGTAAAGCGTTTTTTGTGAAAAAAATTCAAATGCATATTTTTTCAACCCCATTACTGTTAAAGGTAAAGATGCAGCTCTGCAATTACTTGCTAAAGCCACTGCTGGCAGAAGGGCTTCTGCTAAAGGGCTGCTTTAGAGAGCCCCTCTAGAGGGTATTTTGGCCTAATCTTCCAGGGTGGCTAGATATATTAGAAGAGGTGGAAGTACCCACACTTTATCCAACCACACGTTGAATGCCGATGGAGGGTTTGTGGTTTACTCCTTTATACTGCCAGGGATGCAGAGTTGGTGGGGATTTGAGAAACCTGGGCCATTTCCGTGAGGTTGAATTGGACCGGTCCCCTCTGGATCGCAGGCCCGGTGCAATAGCCAGTACACAGCTGCAGTGTCACGTCGGTGCTGACAACAAGGACGATAATAATTTCTATATTTAAAGCGTATTTCACCCACCAAAGCGTCACAAAGCATTGTATGAAACTATCATTGGGGAAAGTAAGTAAATATAAAAATGAAAAATGAACAGCACGGTCGATAGAAGTTATATTTTGTTCGGAATGTGCCAACTGACCGCTATGACCAGTCGTTTATTGGCACCACCGTTGCAGTGAGCCTTGTGTGGCATGAGGATCGAAACGATGTTGATATTCGAGACATCTGCGTGAAACGAGCGCTTGGCAGCAAGCAATGAATTGCGCGATGAAATCAACTTTCCGGGATCTTGTTGCCACTCATTGGATGTGATGGCCGCATTGTTTTTGTGAGATTGATGGGGGAAGGATTCCTGTCGATAGCAATAACGATTTGTGATGATGTTACATGTTTATGCATGCGAATTGCTCTTGACAGCTGATCATTTACCAATCGGGGTGGTAATAAAATTCGCAGTGTGCGGAAATTCTATGCCCAGTCAAGGATGAGAATGCTGGTCAAGGATTTTTTTCTACTTATTTGAAGATATATATAAGGCCTACTCTTTTGAATGATGTCAGGGAATCGCTAACGTCCACTGTGAAAGCGAACAGGAATGTCAAGCCACATTCACAATGAACGATTGGGATCCTCTTTTTCTTACCGAGGGCCGAATCGGACCTCCAGCTGTGTCTGACGAGCAACACTGACACTCATCACAGCGCCATCCAATGTTGTTGTTGGTTTAAACCAGGGGTGCCCAATACGTCGATCGCGATCTACTGGTCGATCGCAAGGGTAGTGTGAGTAGATCGCATGGCATTTAATCGTCAGCCTATCATCCATCCTTAC
>JAZEWT010000009.1:15925076-15935993 GCA_036362905.1 Mordacia mordax | reverse complement strand
CTTTGTCCTTATATTTTTACCTTCCCGTCTACTTTAGCAATTAAGTTAAATTCTAATCTCGAACTAGCGATTTGCTATCCACTCATTTGGTTGCTTGTGTGGAATATGTATCTTAAACCTCCCCCCCCCCACTATAACTCTTGCCATTATTATAACTCTTTATTATTAGTACTTTAAACTTCATCGCCCGCTGCACGGCCAATCTGCCGGCTCGCCCAGCGAGCCCCCCAGTCCCACCAATCGGAGCCGCTCGCCCTCCCCGCTCGCTATGATTTGCAGCAGAGAAAGGATCGTTTCTATGGTGGGGTCAGGATCGGCTTGTCACCGGTCTTCAAACATTTTCCAATAGATTACATTGTTATCCGAGTTATGCTTGCGTGCATAATTTCAGGTCTCCCGCTTTATTGGAAATGCTTTAATTTTGTGTTCAAAGATTCTAACCGTTAAATCCCCCAATGCGAGTTAAGTAAAAGCAGGTAAAAATAATCATTATTAATACCTGCTTTATCCTGTACAGACAGAGGGCGTAAGGCAGGGCAATTCCTAGGATATAACGTCAGTACATTGCAGGGCACACTTTTTGGGGCAATTTACTCAGCGGGCCAATTAATCTATAAGCCGTAGTGTGTCTTTGGACGGTGGGAGGAAACCGGAGTACCCGATAAATACCCACGGGGACACGGGGAGAACACACAAACTTAACACAGAAACGCACCCCAGCCGGGTAGCGACAGCGCTACCGCGTCACCCCCAAAAACAAGTGTGCAAGGAGTCCCTTGTGGTGATGGAAGTGGCTGAGTGTAGCACTAAAATAAGAAAATGTAGCAGTGCATATGTCTGCAACATTGCCCTCCAGTGCCTAATTAGTGTGGATATGGTGCTCGCAGTGATGGGCAAATATTGTTTGTGAGCCATCTTGAGTCGGTGGCAGGTCTCGTGTGGCCGCGAGCCACGCGGAACGAAACTCGGGGAGGAGCGCTGCCCGCGGGCTCGAGCTCCCCACCTCGGAATGACCAGCTGTCTGCCACTGCTGCTGAGAATTGTCAATGTACATGGTCTCATCGAAAACAAGAGGCTCTAGTTACAATTGCCTCCATTTACCGACATATTTCACTTACGGCACTGGGTCTGATATCGAACCATTAATGGAGCACGCGAGATTTTCTTTACGTGAGAACGTATTTCACTGTTGATCCCTGGGCATCCAACACCTTTTACAGACGTCCACTGACATTTTCCGTGACTGCAGCAGGAAGTGTTTCTTCATTGATGCTCTCCACGGCAGCTGTGGTTTATGCCTTCACAGTGTTTAACCGTATGTGGATTGCCCCTGCACACGCCGGTAGCCTGCTCCCAAGTGGCATGGTGTCGTGCTACTTTCTTACAGCAAGAAAGTTTCAGGTTCAATTCCCAACTTGGGTGCCTTTCTGCGTGCTATTTGCCTTTTTTCCCCCTGTCCACATGGGTTTTCGCCAGGTACTCCAGTTTTTAGTCCAAAGACATGCATCCTAGCTTAATTGCCCTGACTAAATTACCTCCATTGACGTGAGATGTTCAGTTCAGTATCAGTTCCCACATATTCCTGTGTAGGGTCACGGGGGGGAACGAGCACCTATCCCGGCAGTCACAGGGCGCAAGGTGGGGGAATGCCCAGGAAGTGATGCCAGTATATGTAGGGCACTTTTTGGAGCAGTTTACTCAACAGGCTAATTAACCTTAGCAGAAGCATGTCTTTGGATGATTAGAGGAAAATGGAGTACCTGGAGAAAACTCACGCGAGCACAGGGAGAGAACACGCAAACTCCATATAGAGAGGCTCCCAAGCCGAGAACAGAACCCGGGACCTTCTTGCTGTGAGGCAGCAGATTTATTTACTCTGCCACTGCGCTGCCCACCGAAGGCCGTGCTACTTGCTTACCCCTCCCCATTGGGCAACTGTTGAAAAGTGCTACATGGCTTAACGGTTCCTTCCATCTTAAATGAAAATTATAATCTCATCTCATCTCATTGTCAGAAATCGCTAAGTCCTGTACAGGGTCGCTGTGAGCCAGAGCCTCTCCCGGCAGACACAGGGCGCAAGGCACGGATATATTCACGATGGGACGCCAGTCCATCATTGGGCACTGGTGGCAATTTAGTCTGCGAGCCAATAAACCTATGCAGCAGCATGTTTTTGGACTGTGGGAGGAAACCGGAGTGCCCGGCGAAAACCCACGCGGACACGGGGAGAACATACAAACTCCACACAGAAAGGTACCCGAGCCAAGATTCGAACCCGGGACCTTCTTGCTGTGAGGCAACAGCGCTACCCACTGGGCCACCATGCCGCCCTTGAAAACAATAATAATTTTACATTTATAACGTGCACATATTCATTGACTGTCGAAGGTATTCATTCGACAGAGAACGACTCAGAGACGCGAGGAGAGCACAGAGAGGTGGAGGAGGCAGCCAGGCGATTTGCCGGCGCCATATTGCCACACATTGCTTCCTATATGCTAGCATGTCATCGGTCAATTAATTAATGAGTGTTTTTTTTACTTTTGGGAGGAAACCGGAGAGCCCGGAGGAAACCCACGCAGAACAGGGGGAGAATACACAAATTCCACACCGAAAGGTGCCCAAGGCGGGGATCGAATCTGCTCGGGCAAGACCGTTACTTCTGAGGCGCAGACGTTACCACTGCACCATCCTTCCGCCCTGACTGACTGCGACGCAAAATTAATCTTTGCAAGTGAAATACCATACTTTCATGAACGGAGGCAATACAAACTCGAGAATCTTTGTGTTTTTTATCGCCCTGCTTAGACTCGAGCAGTTCTACTGTCGCGTATTGGCGTTCCTTCCGAAGAGAAGCAGACCTCTTGGCGCGATCCGCCGTATCACCATTAATGACCGCGCGGTGCACGATGTGGAACACAGCGCTCCGCTAGTAGAACGACTTCGCTTTTACTGTGGTTCGAGCGGTGCGCACGGGTGAGCTTGCGGTGCGCGGCATTCCGCAAGCGATCAATACGGAGTAACGGTCGGTAACAAGGCGCCTCTAAACTCCGCGGAATCTGAGTGAATGTTTTATCGGGTTATCTTCGTCAGCATGTTCCGTTGCTCTTTGGCATGGAAAGATTCATTGCCCTGGGATTAATTTTGGTGCCTTGGTTGCCGACGTTTCTTTGAATGTGAACGGCGACCGGGTGTGTTTACCGTAGTTCTGCGATGATGCGTGGATGCGTCATTGATCCACGTAAGATTTCAAGGGCTCGTAGTGCACGCATCGAAGGCATAAGAGTTTTTGTTTTCCTATTTGCTAAGGATAAAGTGCGAGTGGTATGCTAATGTTGCGTATATTTAGGCGAATGGGGTGAAGGAAACACCACAAGTGAGAAATTAAAGGAGGAAGAGTGGAACTAAGATGCTAATACATGTAATATGGGAATCTATGCTGCCACAATTAATAATATTATGATAATATATTAAACTTGTAATGCGCAGTATTTCGTGAACCGTGTGCTCATTGACGAATTAAGAGGCACGGAGCCTGGCTTGAGTTATTGGTGCGTGTCGGTGAAAAGGTGAGTTTTGAGGAGTGTCGTGAAAATAGTAGGGGATTTGGTCTGGCGAAGCAGAATTGTGTAAAGGTTGTCTGCGAGCGGAGTGTGTGAAAATCATGCATCCGTGCAAAATGGAATCGATTGTTTTTTTGATGTCTGTTTTCACGGCTTCATTTAGCTTAACGAACGCCTGCAATGTGGGAGGCGGAACAACGCGACGGAGAGAGGAGGAATGCTCAACGCGTCTATCCCAAAAGAGCAGCCCCTGAGAGCGCTTCTCAGTCATCGAGACGAGATATTAATGCCAACACCAAGACGGAACTGTGAGACAGGCAGCGTGATGGACGCGGAACGACTCGGACAAAATGGGAACGTGAAGTGAAAAGTCACGTAAGCACCGTACACTCGGCAGAGCATGGAATGGGAGAGAGCACTCGACTGCATAACATGCGAGACCGCCTCAGTAGTCTTGTCTCGTCTCCAATCAGGCATGGAATTTGCACTCATTATCAAATGTATTATTATTAGAACTGATAAAAGTCCCCCCTTTCCTCCAGCTCCCCCCCCCCCACCAAAAAACTAAAACTATATCAATTCAGAGCCACCATTCTAAGCCGGTGGGTCGTGATCCATCAGTGGGCCGTGAGCGCCGCCTAGTGATCCGTGGAGACCAGACCCGAGTGGGCCTTGAGGTGCAACAGGTTGAGAAGTCCTGGTCTAGGCAACACAACGCCGACATTCAGGTACACCTCTTACTTTATGTCCTAGAATTTATTGCTACAATTTGACTTTCAGTTGAACTGCCCTGATGTCGTTGTTGGCATGCCGTTTTCGCCACAGCTCGGATTATAAAAAACAACCCCATAAAAACGTTATTGTTGCTGATTATCCATTCTCATGTCGTTGTTGTTGACATGCCACTCTCACCGCTGCTCTGTGTGGCGCTTTGTGACTCGCGCGCTAAATGCAATTATAATTATTATAACAAGTGTAAATAGTCACACATTTTGAGCTGTGGCTGCACTTGCACCTCAGAAATAAGATGTATGATTATTAGATGTTTATTATTGCAGCAGGAAATACCCAGTTAGCTTTTCAAACTGTGGATGCGGGATTCCTGCAATGCAACAAGCGTTAAAATGAGGTTCTCGGTTCAATTCTTGGTCCTTTTCCATGTGCGGTTTGCGTTCGCTCGGTGCCTACACGGGTTTTCACGGTGTACTCCCGATTTCCTCTCATAACTTAAAAACACATTTCTTATTTGCCCAATAACATCTTAATACATAGAGAACTTTTGGCAAACGTTATCTCCCTCGTTGCAATGTTTACACACCGTGGTGGATAACCATTTGAGGCGAGTGGTCACGTGCACAGCCACACGCAGACATGTACCCACAATCACCCCCGTATGTGCTTGATTTTAATGTGCACACACTCCCGCAGGGGCGGCATGTTGGCGTAGCTCGGCTGCTGCCTCACAGCAAAACGTGAATGGGTTCAATCCTTGGATATGGTGCCTGTCTGCATGGAGCTTCCGCATTTTCCCCGTGTGCGCTTGCATTTTTGCCGGGTACTTTGATGACATCCTGTCCAACAAGAGACTGCTGTTTCTGCTGCTGTTTGGTTTTAGTTGGCCTGCTGACCAAATTGCCTCTGGTGCCCTGAAATTGATTGGTGTCCCATCCTTGATCTTTAGCCTTGCTGGGTATACTGGTTTCCTCCCACAGCCCAAACACATGCTGCTGCAGCCCCGGTTCATCAGCCCCCGTGATTGAATTACCTCAAGTGCCCTGCGACGGACTGGCATTCTATGCTGAGTATAGCCTTGCCTTGCGCCCCGTGTCTGCCGATCTAGGTCCCCGTCCCCCCTGCGAAATGTTCAGGTTTAAGAAGCTACTGATATTGACGATGACACTCCCGCAGTGAGCTCCTGAATGCAGCCTCCCCATCCTCCACCGATGTCTCACCCCAGACGGTGCTCGCCACGGTCCCCGATGGGAAAATTAGCGAGCCTGGCCCTTCGTTAGATTTGACCGCACTCACCTCCCTTGTCCGGCTGCAGCGCACTCGTCTCACGTTCGAGCCAGGGGCCGCATCCATGCGGCGTTCCGTCCAGAAGTAGCGGCCTTCGTTCTCTATGTAAACGAGTGTGCATTCCTCACATGAGCTGAGAACTTCTTCCTGCAGGTGGTGGAATTCCATCTGACCGGAATGGTTTTCAGCTCCTCAGCAATGATTTCCATCCCGGAATGATGATCGGCATTATTGTTTTTTTTGTCCATCCAGGAATGATGATTGGCATGATTGGTGTTTGCTCGCAATCGATAATATTCCACCCTGGAATGATGTCGCTCGCTCTTACGTGTTGCAGAGTTCCATCTGGATGTGATTCCGTTTGGGAGTCACGATCGCGTGCGGATCACGAGTAACTTTGTACAAGTAGTGGGAAGAGGCCTGTGCATATATCAATTGATCATGTTGCAGCATATTCCAAACCCACTTCTAACAATCTCACTTGAGCTCTCTTCTCATTGTTTCTCACCATTCCTGTACGCGCGTCTGCAGCCAGACGATGCGTTCCGGTGTCACCGACACACGGAGCCTCCTCGATCGCTCTGCCGAAGGGTGATTGGGGACGCGGTATTTTGTGACCTGTACGATGCCCTCACACTGGCCACTCCGCTCGCAACGAGCGGGCCGGCAGGGTCCAATCGAAGACCGTTGGGAATATCATGGATCTGCTCGTGATTAACGCGCTCGTGTATGAAATATGACGCGACGGGCGGCTCCCGTTTGCCGTTGGTGAAACAGGCTGACCGTGGCTGAAAAATGCTGCGAGCTGCGCCAGCTGAAACTACTGTTCAATCGCAATGTATAAGCGATTAATAAGCAATGAAAGAACACATTGTCGAGTGGCATTTTTTTAATTTTGCAAGTTTAATTGCGCTCGGTGTATGGATTCGATGATGGATGTGGGTTCCTGCAGCGGTGGTTAACGCTGAGTGTATTGTTGATTAAAACTGAATTAGAGTTTGTTTGGGGGGTGGGGTAGTGCTTTGGGGCGATGAACTGTGTGGCAGTGATTCCGTATTTCCATGGCTAAGGTTACATTCATCGGTGGGAAATTTGCTCCCTTTTGAATATCTCGTGGGTGTTTGCAATCGTTTTCTAACGCAGTGTAGTGATCAATCTAATTTTGGCTTCGTATTTGTTGTTCTCTGGGTCTGTCATGTCTGTTGCCAGGTTAAACAGCTAGTGTCCATGTTGACCAGGGTTGCGGGTTGCACCCCCCTCCCCCAATGGTGAGGGTATTGGAGCTGAATATCATGGCCGATGGCCATCCTGACGCCAACCTCATTTAGTCGGATGGTCTTTGCATCGTTATTCGTCTGGAACCTCCCACTAGACGTGTTCTTCAAGGGAGACCCTTGCAGAAGTGCGAGAATCCAGATAACATAGCTCTCTTGTTCATTGGAACACACATTATATCACAATTAGTGCTGCTGTGGGCATTTTGTGTGGGAAAGGCAACCCTTCTGAATGTACCTCCTGGCAGGATTTGTGACTGCTTCACTAGGGGCGTTGTCTTAGTAAATGCAGGCAGTCACGATGACGGCATGAAACAACTGCTCGTGCCTCACCGGGGGACCGTGTTTACCCAAACACCAGATGCTGTCTTAATCAATCTTGTGTTTGAGAGATGTTTCGCCCTGAGACCGTCACCAGATGAGGGCATTCAAGAGCCCCGGGTGAGACTCCAGCGAGTGATGAATGCGTTGTTATTTCGCGAAGTTATCATATCGCTGGGGAAGCTGATCTGTGCGAGGTCGTTTTCCCACATTTGTGCCCGGGATCTTGGCAGTGCAGTCTCAGAACTCTGACCAAGGCATCACCGTCTGTGCATTCCATCGTTTCTTAAGGAACCTGTCACACGGCATCGGCGCTGATTCGATGGACGAGGAGCCTTGATTGGTGCAGCCACCAAGCCTTTGCTTCAGATAATTGACTTGATACATCATCACGTTCACATGCGTAGCAAAAAGAATTAGTGGCATAGAAGAGTGAGCCCGCGTCTGTGTGGGTCACGCATCAAATTCCGAGTTGCTCGTTGCATTATCTTCATTCATCAACTTCCACCCCATGTTTTGTGTCGTGCTTTGTGACCCTCGGGTGAAAAGCGCTCCAGAAGTGCAATTATTATTATTCAAGTACATTAACTCCCTGTTCGTTTAGTTGAGTGTCATTGTATTTCTCATTCTGTGGCTGTGTGATGATGCAGCCCGTCAGGAAGAGTCTGGGTTGTCATAACCATCTGTACGGATATAGGTTTTTACAGCTAATTGAATGACTTTTGCCTTCCACGCTGGAGGCATCTTCTTCAGGCCTTTCAGATGCTTCCAGCACAGGAGGTGATGCATCGTGAAGGAGAGAGGAGGAACGCTCGACACGGCTTTCTCAAAAGAACAGCAATGGAAAGCAGTTATCATGACAATTTAAATAGCTCACCACTCAATGCGTATCAAAGAGGCTGGCATCTTCAGTGGTTGCTCTGTGGTCTGGCTTAGACATCCCCATGACAGGGACCGATTTGTTCAAACTATCGCCAGAGGACTGTCCACAAACTGCTGCTGATTTTATTGACCTGAGGGAGATGATTGGGCCATATAGAGATTTGAGTTTGCTTGTGATCATGCCTTTGGGAAGGCAAACTTACACGACTCTGTGTTGAACGTTCATCTCAAGAGCAAAAGTGGTAAATACATATTAGTTTCGTGCTGTCGCATGAATATAAATGGTCATAATCTCAGCTGTGGAAAGCTGTAGACCTCAAAGTCATTTACTAATGTTTTACTGGCTTAGGAATTTTAGCTCTCTGAGCTGGTATGAACCAAATAATGTACCCACCAAATATCTCTACATACATTATGTGCACCACAACAATTGATTGAGGAGAGAAACCCATAATCATCTGACCTGGCTGCCAGTGCGTTCTGCATGATATTATCATTATCAATACTCGCTTAATCCTGTACAGGGTCACGGTGTCCGGAGCCTGTCTCGGAAGACAGAGGGCGCAAGGCATGACGCTTCACGGTTAACAGAACCGTGCAGGTGGAGTGATTGCTCCACACGAGCAACGTGTGCGTTGTTAAAGAATGGTCTCATCTCATCTCATTGTCAGAAACCGCTTCGTCCTGTACAGGTTTGCGGTGAGCCGGAGCCTATCCCGGCAAACACAGGGCGCAAGGCATGGATATACCCACGATGGGACGCCAGTCCATCACCGGGCACTGCGGGCAATTTGGTCTGCAAGCTAATTAACCCATGGAGCAGCACGTGTTTTGGACTGTGGGAGGAAACCGGAGTGCCCAGCGAAAATCTACATGGACACGGGGAGAACATGCAAACTCCACACAGAAAGGCACCCGAGCCTAGATTCGAACCCGGGACCTTCTTCCTGTAAGGCGACAGCGCTACCCACTGAGCCACCGTGCCGTCCGTTAATGAAGGGTTCGAGGAGTAAAACAAAAGCCCTTCCACACGCAATCACAGGCTTGGGGCATCGATAGTAATAATAATAATTGCACTTTCATAGCGTTTTTCACCCGAGGGTCACAAAGCGCTGCACAAAGCTGTGTAGAGATCGCCATTTCAACTACATGAGTGGAGTTCAACTGAACGTCAAATGATGGCTATAAGATGGTGGACAAAGTCCATTGCAGTTGAAGGTGACCTCATAGAGAAATACCGGTGCTTCATCTCGGTCTGCCCATCGCTCTCTTCGTGTCAGTCCACAGATTATCTTTCACCCCATCTATATCTATGAGGCCTTGCTCCACAATGGATGATCACGCAATGCTGGTAGTGGGGGGGGGGGAGGCGGGGACTGTGTCTCGGCAAGCGTTAGTCTCTCCGTGTTGATGAGAATTGGGCTCAGGAGCTGATGGTTTGGGATATAGCGGTGTCCAGCGTTCCTCCTCCCTCCTTGTGACGTTTCACCTCTCACGAAGAAGGCATCATCGTTAGCCCGATAAAACCTAGCTCGACGATGCCTCCCGATGTAGGAGGAAAACGTCGCAAAATTTTATGGAACGCTTGATGCAACTGTCCCAAAAAATATAAAATCAGCTCTTGAGAATAATTCTCATCGCACAATGAGCTGTGAAGACCGACATCAGTCTGCGAGATTGGTGTCACAACAAAGAGCTTTCTGCCACTTCGATCCAGCGCCTTAACCCTGGTCCAACCGCTGCATCCCGGTGCCAGCATCGTTCGACTCAATATGTCCGTGGCATGTGGCCCCATGCAGTGCCACACCTCTGCGCGTGGTTTTTCCATTTAACTGCATACACTTCTGGCTCAAAGTTGCAAAGTGTCGCCCAAATGATTTCTGCATCAGAGTGGCACTCATTTCGGTGTGCTCTTGGTGGGAGTTCCACATTCTCATGGTAGAGGGCCAGTGTTTTCATGAGGCCACCATCGTTGACTTCTCATAACGTGGTGACGTTTTATCGACTTTGGAAGGTGATGATGAGATGATGATGGAAGATGCTGGGGCGAGGCTGCCATCTGGCCAGCATTTGAACTCAGGAATTTGTAGTGCGGCACTATCCATTGGCTTGCATTGGTACCCATCCGTCTGACAAGACGTTAAACGTCTGGCATCATTCGACAGGCATTATAGCCACCTGCTGATTGGTAGGCTCCAAGTGACCTTCAGCGAACAATTTATTTGACAGATGGAAAAGATATAATGCACCATGGAGTGGAGGAATTAATGCGAGAGTAGATTATACTGCTGCTCGCTTGCTACTTATCAAACCCAGTATGGCACTGATAAAGTGCAGCAGTTGCAACACAGGATACATTTGGGGGATCTGATTAATTTAGCGAGCCAGAATTTAAATTCTCGAGCAACGTTGCTGAAAACTGTTCCATTTGACTGGGAGAGAACATTGCTACCCAGAGAGCATTTCCTGTGCAGACAGACAATTATGACCACCGACAGAATAAATCGTTACTCTATTTCCACCATCCTCATGCACTTTGTCAATGTTACGACTGCTGAGCTTTCATCCACAGGGGACTGCTTGTGCGTTTTGCGTGTGCCGTGGGGAGCAGCCTGCGTTGAATTCGAAACCATGGCTACCCTGTATGACAATTACCCGTACGTCTGCACATATAAATAACGATTTGTATCAGAAGCCTGATGATGCCATCCATCCATCCATCTTCATCCGCTTTATCCGATGCCGGGTCGCGGGGACAGCAGTCTAAGCAGCGATGCCCAGACTTCCTTCACCCCAGAAACTTCCTCCAGCTCTTCCGGGGGGACCCCGAGGCGTTCCCAGGCCAGCTGAGAGACATA